>OZ024908.1:40718612-40843612 GCA_964017125.1 Flabesymbios commensalis | reverse complement strand
TGCATGGTAAAAAACATAACAAGTAACAAACTAAGACTTGCCCGGATGCCTTTAATAAAACCAGTCTAGGATAGGATACAAATCTATGTGGCGATCTACATTTAAATTGGTGTATGTTGTTAAACGTTTTATTGAAAAAAAAACCATAAACAAAAACGAGTTTCTGTAAATCGACCTGAAAAAGTGTTTTACAACCATCGGCGTCGACATGTGGGTATATTTTCCTGTCATAGTGAAATACGTCAACGTGAATGATACAAACACTATTCACGGAGCAATTAAATGTAAGTGCTGATAGTTCAGGCTTTATCGACCATTTTTTCAAGCTGGTGCGTATTAAACGTAATGGCTTCGTTACTAATGGCTACTTTTTACGACTCAGGCGGAAGGGGGCGGCTTACAACCAGCACATCGCTGTAGTGGAGCCAATGCTAATTTTCGTTGAAATAAACAGAATGGAACCGTCTAATGTTCGAGCACTATATTCTCTGGTGTACAAGCTGATTATGACAGAAACTGCGATTCTAACATTTCTTGTCTTAGATTAACTTAGCAGGATAGGGGTTAAGGTTATTTATTTTTAATCACGACCCGAGATCCGGTGCTTCCATTGTAACGTTAAAATACTATCGCGGTTTTATAAACATGATAAATGTAAACCAGGTATAAAACTGTGCAAACCTGCTTCTTTTTCCTGCTCTATCGAACCTTCTGTTGTGTGGAGCAGGCTGCACTTTCCGTGGTTGTGACCTCTGTGACTATAATCCAGGACATGTACACAGTCAATGGTCTCGTCTTCACTCTTGTACGTGGTTTTCTCCCCGCAGCACAGCAGCTTCTCGCGTAGGTTTATTACGGTCCGTTTATCAACTGTACTGTCTCCAGATTCTGCGAAAAAAAATACGTAAAATACCAACACAATTATATGAGACTCAACCCTTAAAGCACTGAATTAATTTGTAAAAAATATATCGCAAGCTAATGAGTTTTTTTTATTTGAAATCATCATAAATGTCTGCGTTAGCCCTTTCTGATTTATTTGAATACCCACATGTATGTTATGGGTCTACGGCCATTGGAAATAGTTTTACTCTTGCAGTGCGGGGATCGACTTTAGTCGTCAGAATCTGGCGTCTGCAGACGTCAGATTCTGTCTACTAAAGTCAATGCCCGCGATGTAGGGGTTAAAGGGTTAATTTAAAGATGTTCTCATTATTTCGTATTTTAAATCGTGATGTAATATTTCAATAAGACCCGTATAGCCAGTCTTCAGTTTATGTTTGGTGCATTATATTTAATTTCGTTTATTTAACGTTTATTTAAAACAAAATGTGTGCTTAAATTGAAAAATGTTTGGTCTTAAATTAAACAGACGTGTAAGCATTGTCACCAACTTGATGTTGTGGTTCGCGGTAGCGAGACACAACTTCAAGTGGGTACAAAATATTATTAGATAGCTTGGCGGTTAAAGGGTTAACGAACGAGCACCAAACATAAATTTAATATAAGCTATCTGAATTTGTTCTAATGGCTGTATATGTGATTTCGAGTTCCATACTGGTGTAACATCCAAGTGAGGCATAACAAAAAACTGTACCGTTGTTTAAATAATTTGTTCACGTGTAGATGCTGACTGACCAACGGTCTTTAATTTTGTTTAAACCTATTAACCTTCTAGTATTTGGTCTGACCATGGAGATAGTAGAGGCTACTATCGCAATAGTGTGACCTTGGTGTGACATATCTAATGTGTCTATCCGACGATAATTCCGAATCAATAAATATACCAAGGTTCTTAACATCCTTTGCAGTACTAAGGGTGACATCATTCACAGTATACTTTAATTAAAGGCATTATCCGATTTGATTGGCAGGGTGATTGATAAAACAAAATACTTTTCTATTTTATGATACATCGATTAGAACAAGGAGGATCAACGCTTTCAGTCGATTTATTATATTTTTCAATGAAATCACCACATTAGTTCTCACTTTGTCAGATTCAGACGTCTGTAGACGTCAGATTCTGACGTCTGAAGTCGATCCGCACTAAAAACATCCGCACTAAAAAAGTGAAAAAAAATCTGTTTGCCGTCGACCCGTAACAAAGACATTCAAATGAAGCGGAAAGACCTAACTAAGACATTTATGATGATTTTAAATTGACAAAACCGTTTCGTCTCTATGGTTCATACGAAAATATTTCAGCGTTATATGGGTTAATTCGCAAAGTGTGCGGTACATTCGCTCTTGTATTTCGTCGCCTCGGAGCTAAAGGATCCTATCTGACACTCGTTAGAGTGGCAGATAGGATCATTTAGCTCCAAGGCGACGATTTGAGTTTTACAGGCACCCCAGCAGACACAAGACGTTAAATCAATGTCGGTTTAACGTTTGTGCAGCGTCGTAGTTGGTGGACCAGCGTCAAGCCAATTGATTCAACGTCTTGTGTCTGCTGAGGCAAATGGGACGCATACTCACAGGTTTTAATGTGAATCCCGATATAATATAGTTATTTTTAGGAAATACAATGTTTACATTTAAAAATAACATCAAGTACTCCTAAGTTTAATGTTAAAATCAACATCTCACCGATCAGATATGAAAAGATGACACCACATATAATGGTAGTGAGAACTGAGATACAACCCATATATGCATAGGAAACCCGGAAAAAGCTTGGCACACCAGTTCTGTAAAAACAAAATCGACATATGTCATCAGCAGAGCCTATTGGTGAAATAACACGGATGTGAAGCCTATTATTAATTCACATTTACCATTCGCTTCTTTCCATATGTATTCCTTGTCGAAATACATGTATTAAAAACGTAAACTGAAATGAAGTAAAGTGGGTTTTAGGCCACCTTTGTGCACATAATAGACTAAACTTGGCCAGGAGAATCTCTTGGGGATGGTGAAATGAATGAGATTACAGACTCCCCTCCAGACACAGGATTCGAAATTCGAACCTGACTGTCTGAGGCAGAGCACGTTACGAGTGAGCGGGGAGGAAACATTTTTAATTCTTTGAAAATTGAAGGCCAGAGTGTCCAGGTTTGAACCCGCGATCTCCGACTTTTCAAGCAGGCAGCTTGAACCACTGCAAAAAAAACACGTAAACGGTGTAATTAAACAGGCCAAAGGTAATTTAATCCCAGGATATAAGATGGAAATTTCACAATCCGCTGCATTTGGAAGATTAGTTTGTATCCTTATAGATTATGTTCACTTCATTTCCACGTTATTTTAGTGACAAATCCAAATGGTAGTAATTAGCTCCTTTCTTGAAAATGAAAAGTAACCAGTAGCTACCTGTTTCATAATTATATGAAACAGGTAGTTACTACATGGTAACTATACATGAGAGCACTGTCACTGTTTCATTGTAGTTTATGTTTATGTCGACCCTGATGAATCTCAACCATTTTCAGACACAATGACTTTTCTTTCATCTTGGACATATTCGTCATTTAATTGTGTTTTATTCTATGTGGCATATACTTTTTTACATTGTATTTTTATATAATAACCCTTATCCTACTAAATTAATTTATTGAAATTTTCAGTGCCGCGACCCACAACTTCAAGTGGCTAAAAATTACTCATATATGTTTAATTTGAGCACAAATATTTGCAAATTATTGTGTTTAGCCACCTATTTTCATCCCATTAGGATTTGTTCGATTAATAAAACAGATGATTAGCATGATAAGGGTTAATTATGTCTAGTGCTAAGCAGAAAACGAATTCCACATGCTGCAAACGAGTCAATACAAAATGATACAACATGCAGATTCTATTGCATATTAAAATTGAGATCATCTTGAATATGCATCTTTAAAAATGTACCGGTTCAAATCTTCGGCTTGATAATTATCTATGTGTTTCAGACTTTCAGTACCTTCTCAGTAATCAGCTTTCAAATATTGAACATGACATTTTAAATTAGATTTTTATATTCACAAATATTTTCACTCAGTCTCACCTGTCTTGGAGAATGGGCCTAACAGTCATGTTGGCAGCAAGGGTGCAATTACTGACAGCAGTGGGGAGGGTGGCCAGGTGCGACCAGTTCATATACTGCCCTATGGCCATGGTGTAGCCCACGCCAAGTCCACATAGCGCCCCCAGACATGCTCCCTGGTCAACACAACAAACCAATCAAATGCGACGAAAACATCGTATGTACACGAAAAAAAATTTGCCCACACTACACTATATGTATTGACATTCTTATTAGAAAGTATTTTTGACTTATTTGTCACACACGAAAACAAAATAACCGGCATTATCATGATTGTGTAAATATATTTTTATTACATTAACTCAAGAAAACAAAACCAGTGATAAAAAATTCTATTATTGTTATTAGCAAGTATTTAGCAGCAAAAAAACGTTCGGGAAAAGCGTGGAAACCTAAGTAAACAAAATTAGGACGGCCTCTTATGAGTAATATACAAGTGGAACTACAATCATACATTTTCATCCACTTGAATTTGTGTCTCGCTACCGCGATGCACAACTTAAAATGGGTGTAAATCATTTATATCTGGACAAATTGAATTAAAAAATAATTATGGCAATCTAGAAAATGTAATGCTCATTTCTCCTTCGAATTATCTTGTTTGAGGATAATTAAAAAAGCTTAAATAAATAACACTTTAACCCTTTCATTGCGGGGATCGACATTAGACGTCAGATTCTGACGTCTAATGTCGATCCCCGCAATGAATGATATTAATATTTATGATGACCGTAGACCCATGACATAGGTATTCAAATGAAGGGAAATAACTAATTAAGACATTTATAATGATTTCAAATTAAACAAAAACCCTTGATCGCTTGGTTAATATTAAACTATTTGTTAAGTGTTAATAGTGTTAACAACACTTCTTTAGTGGCCAAGATCACTTTTTTAGTGGCTAAGATAACTTTTAAAGTGGTTGTAATCATTTCTTCAGTGGTCAAGATCACTTTTGTAGTTGCTGAAATAAGTTTTAAAGTGGCTGTGATCACTTCGCCAGGGTTCAAGATCACTTTTGAAAAATTGCACCAGAGAATGTAAAGGTAATAACAAACATTTATACCATATAAAATTAGCATGAGCGAGAAGTCCTGCTTGTATTCACTAAACAAACGTTGGAAATTGTTCATATGGAGGGGTGAAATACAAACTTAGTGCTTTGCTTTGTTGTACATTTCGTATTAATTTTAACAGAAATAAAATATTATGTGTAAAAGTCCTTTATAGTTCCTTTCAACTGATATCAAAGATGTTGGTATTTTTTTTAATTCTGGTCTTTTTGTGTCGATATATACAATTTTTCAAACAGACGGCGGCCATTTTGTATTTTGTCTTTTATTTTTCCATATAATAATTTTTTTTTATAAAACAAAGCTTCAATTTAGCTTGATGTCCATTATTTCGATGCAGAGTCAAGTAAAATTCACAGCATTTAATATTTTAAAACAAACAGGAGGCGACCATTCTTTATTTCACAAAAAATGTGTGAAATTTCAAAAGACACATAACATCCAGGCCTATTTATAAGCATATCTGAATTAAAAAAACCTCGGCCCAAATGTGGACACAGGTACAACACTTTTGGTGAAATATTTTTTCCCAACAGGGTATTGTTGTTGTGGATTTCGCTGTTTTTTTAATTTAAATTATGTTCAGGCATACATGAAGGGATATATATTTATTATACTGGAATGGTTTATAGGCTATTACATAAGAAGCAGAATTCAATTACCGCTAATATGCTAGAAGCTGCAGATCGGTTTACCAGAACAAAAACAACATACATTCAAGTAACCCTACCCCTTAATTATTATTGCGTGACGTTGTTAAGAACATATTTATGGTACCTGTATATAAGTCATTTAAATAGGGTTTACCATGTTTACATCCCTATATTTTCAATGTTAACATTCGATTTCGTGTTCAGTATATCCCAAGGCTCTAACAAAACTTAGTTTCTTTGAGATGTGGGGAGGGAGTGCATGGTAGCCATAAGTAGCCCATCGCCTAAATGTTATCGTTTGCCCATATATAATTTTGTTTCATATGATTATAACTAAACTTTTAGCCATACGGCAGCCATTTTGGATTCCAAAATTATATCCATTATTGCATTTTCAAACTATGGAAATGTAAAACAGATTTATGTGAATGAAATTTGATAAACATACATTATTACAAAACATATTAACCGAGTGTTTGCTCTTTTTAAAGCAAATCCATCACAACTGAGACATTTTCAGAGCTTTTTCGAGTCCATGGCAGCCATCTTGAATCATTAAAAATCTCCACACCACCCTAGATATCTTTATGTAGACCCAAAAGATAAATAATCAGCAGAGAAAAAACTGTATCAGAGATGTTTATTGTTTTAATATGGGATGTGATTTTTTATATATTTATAAATAAACCAGTGAATCTAGAAGTACAACACATTCACGTGAAAGTTGTTTAGACATGAACTTGTCAATTATTGTATATAGTAGTAGTTGACAGTGTATATACTAATTATGGTGGTTATATTTGTACTTGATGATAAACAATGCATGGAAGATACGTTGTCAATGCGCTGACAAGCTTCGAAATGTTCATCTCAACTTTAACATTGAGCTGAGTGTCCACTTATAGAGACAGACTGCAATGTGGAGAAGAAATGAAATGAATATGGTTTTAGGCCATCTTCAAGCACTTATAGGCTAAACTGGGCCAGAAGAACCTCCCGAGGATGGTGAGATGAATGAGATGGCACTGCCCTAGACACACACAATTCGCAATTTGAGCCCTGGCGGTCTGAGACCGAACACGCTACCTCCCGGTCACGGAGGCTCCTCACCATATTGAATTTTTTTTACGACTGAGCGGGGAGGAAACATTTCGTTTCTTTGAAACTTGAGGGCCAAAGTGGGGCTCGAACCCGCGATCTCCGACTCTCCAAGCATCCTATAGACGTGCTTAGAATGTCAACCCTTTCAGTGCGGGGACCGACTTCGGGCGTCAGATTCTGACATCTATATACGTCAGAATCTGACGTCTAAAGTCGATCCCCGCACTTAAAATATAAAATATTTAAAATGGCCGTAGACCCATAAGTAGACCCATTGTACTGTCATTGTCTACCATCAAGCTCATCTTATGTTACTTACATACATTTGCATTTAGTCACGAATATGATATAATATAATCTTTTACAACCAACTTCAATCTGAATATCCAGCTGATTATGACTATTACCTTCCATCCTATCCTTGGTATGAATACTCCAAGTATAGCTATGCCGAGGGCCGGACCCCCTGTTATACCTGTCAGCGTCATTGTCACCTGGAAAATAACAAAGACACGTCTGGAGGTCATGTCTGGGTCCCCTTGGATATGAAAGGGTGTATCTGCCACTTTACAAAGTGTCAGATACACCCTTTGTATAGCATGTGTGCAATGTTGGGCCAGCGTCGAAGACGTTGGGCTGACGTTGTATAAATATTATGCAAAAGTTTTGTGCCATGTAGGGTTAAAGCAAAAGTGCAGTAACTGCTTAATATTTGTCAAGTAGGCAGTTGCTGCATTGTGATTTATTACGATGTTATTACGATAAACAAATGAACACGACGAGTTATTGTTTTCAAATCTCGCATGTCCCATGTTCGATTGACGCCTTAAGCGCTAAGCACGATTATAATTGTTTTTAATATCAAATAAATGTTATTGGGAGTGAAATGAGTTTTTGAATTCCAGATTTGCAATTTGTTGTCTCAAATTAAACGAATATTAGTAGACTAATTTTGGGCTTTGCACAGCACATTAACCTCTATTCTGGCTGAGCTACAACTTGCCATGACGGTGAAATTCTCACCAAAATGTGCGGGTTGTGACCTCAGCCATGCGGGTTATTGTGTCTACCACGTGATGTGATGTCCTGGTACATCTACATTGCCACCGATGCTATTATTTATAACTTGTACACCCGGTGACACTGGGTACAAAGTTTAGAAATACATTTTTGTGTTTGTATTTGTATTTAAGGTCGCAACACGTTGACTGCTCGTCCCGAGTGTGAATTTGATGTGCAAGAGCAGTTTGTCATCTTGGATATAAAAGGGTGTATCTGCCACTTTACAAAGTGGCGGATACACCCTTTCATATCCAAGAGGACGAGTTATTCTTGTAAAGTAAGCAAATACTGTCTTTTGACTTTGCACGGCACTATTCAGCACAGCAAAGGCAAACAGTATAGTAACTGCTTACCCAGTAAACACAAAGCATTTGTAGAACATTATTTTATACAACGTCGACCCAGCGTCCAACAGTGTATGAATGTTAAACAAATGTTTCGTGTTTACTGGGTACATTCACGCTAGTAAGCAATATTCACGTGCCTTCAAAAGTACTAAAATACGTCGATTTATAGTCCAGTTTCCCGAGTAGTCGCTCCAAGGCCGATCAGCGCTGGTTCATAAGCATGATAAGGAGAAATTCTGAGCCAATGGAAGACGAGGCGATAATATAAAGGGTGACTCCGGATTCTAACCCATGCCAAGGCGGCCTGCACACCGATACGAGTAAATTACGTTTTCGCGACGGAGTCTATAATACATGTACGTGCCCATCTGCAAACATAACACGTTGATTCTGTGCTGGTATAATGTCGGCGCACAGTCGGCGACGCTGCCCCAGCATTACATCAATACGGGGACGATGTGTTGTATTTTCTGGTCTATGCACATTAAAAAAATTTGAAAAACCACGATATTGATTCAAAATAAATATACGTTTTATATTTATGTGTCAATCCAAAGTCTTCATTACCTGAATGATGTGTCCACCAAGGAAAGGAATGCAGATGGCAAGTAGTATACCGATTATTCCAAAAAAGATAACTGAAACAAAAGACGGAAATCATATGTTTGACAAACGGTAATTATGTATGGAAATTGTGGAAAAAATCGAAGTTTTTATGACCTCTCCCTATGCAGAAAATGTTTATATTTGTCATATATATTTTAACAATGCGCGCCAATACAAACATGTTTTATGTATTATATCCTGAAGATGGTGAGATGAATCAGATCGCCCCCACCCTGCAACGATTGACATCCCAGTAAACACAAAATATTTGTATAACATTTGTACGATGTTGGCCCAACGTCGAAGACGTTGGGCCGACGTTGTACAAATGTTATACAAATGTTTTGTGTTTGCCGGGATGTATAGCATTCGAAAAAAATCAGTTAAGAAGTAATTTCATACCACGATAATAAGAGCGAACATGCGTTACATTGGATGCGGAAATATATATAAAGGCTGTCGTTGTTTACCACCTCAATCATAATATTGAGTACTCTTTGTGTGGTCTCCAAGGTGCAATGTCTACCTTTAAGTCATATCAAGGTGGCACACATTTCTTAACCAGTGTGAATAAGTAAAAAAATTATTATATTTACCTGTGAGTTTCTGGATGAACACTTTGTTCAACTCAGATGTGTTTCTGCACCAGGAAAACTTGATGAAGTACTCCTTCCAGGTGACGGCACAGAGACCACTCATAGATGAGGAGGCAGAGCTGTCAAATAAATACACAGGCTTAGCCTCTGGGAATATAGCCCAACCAACACGAGGCGCTAAGCCGATGTTGAGTTGATGTTGGGCCGACGTCGTAGACGAGGGCCACTCATCAACGAACACAGGCAGTGTATGCTGGGAGGCATATCGACTCCTCAACTGATTGATTGATTGATCGATCGGTCAATCGAACGATTCGTTGATTGATTGATTGATTGATCGATCGATTAATTAATGGTTTGATTGATTGATTGATTGATTGATTGATTGATTGATTGATTGATTGATTGATTGATTGATTGATTGATTGATTGATTGATTGATTGATTGATTGATTGATTGATTGATTGATTGATTGATTGATTGAGTGATTGATTGGGTGATTGATTGGGTGATTGATTGGGTTATTCATTGGGTGATTGATGGGTGGTTGATTGGATGATTGATTGATTGAAAACGAACGACATAAAATTCACCTTAAGGCGCCAGAATATATCACAGACATGAAGAGACCAGGGAAGCATGGGTAATTCATAACGTCAGCCACGAAGTAAGGTACAAGCTGATTGGCCGAGTATATTCTTTTACTTCTATAGGGGTCACATCCGGCTACCGTGTAATAGGCAAACATGACTAGGCCTATCAGACAAATGATTGTTGAAATGATGATTTCAATGACTCCCTGCATATACATGGCTCTGAAATAGAAAGAAAAGTCACGTTCTGTAATTACAAAACAATGTAAACACCATAATTATACTGCAGTGACAATTCTACACTTTAACAATAAAAATAACACCGTTTAGTGATCAACAGCCATGATAACCGAATGGGTTGATTTTAGGAAAAAAAACTTATTATATACTCGAGCCTCATAACGAATTAGTAGGGACCTCAACAAACACTTTGCTATATTCGAAATTCGCTGTAAGCATGATGTTCACAACTCCCTTCCCATCTCTCGTCTAGACTTTCCACTGTCTTTATTACATATCTGGTCCCGTAGGCTCGGATTGATACTTGTAAACATACAATTCCGGTCACTTAATTTTTTTTGTAAATATGAATTATAGTATAATGTAAAAAATATTTTTGTAAATATTAATAAATATGGTTACATAAAAGATAAAGTTTTATTTACATGATATATTTGTTGGCATCTCATGGACTGATATTTATGACTTTAGTATGAAATATAGCAATACCAAGCTAATTGGCAACGATAGTTTTTATTTTACACAACATGTATACGACACTAGAACGCAACCCAGCAAATACAAAACATTTGCATAACATTTGTACAACGCCGGCCCAACGTCTTCGACGCTGGTCCAACATTGTACAAATGTTATACCCATGTTTTGTGTTAGCTGGGAACTGCACGTATATTACTCAAGCGTGACAGTGAGACCTTGATCAGTGAGCCAGCATGTGACGTTTGTCTGTCGCATTTTTTGTCAAGGTACATATATATCACAAATGTTATTGCTGCATTTTAATCGATGACTTCATTTCGGGAATGGCTTTTTTTTAGCAATTTCTATCTTCTGATAAGAAAAAGTCTTATACCACATATCAATAATAAAGTTACCACGTATTTATTTTGTTCACGGGAATTACACGTCTCCCAGCGGGACGGAAGACGTTATTTTACACCATCCACTTAGTTTTATCTCACACTTACAAAGAAACAATTACAATTACGACTGAAAATATGTCACCTGAATAGAATAAATGTAGCATACATCTTCACGATTCAAGTGCTTAGATATACTATTGATTTTATTTCGTTAAAATAAACAGCTGTTTGTCCCTGTTTATTGCAGTGATAATAATCAGTAAATACTTATGTAAAATTATCAATGATTTAGTGGAAAGACCGTAAATGACTTATTTTCAGGGCGTGAAAAATTACGATAGAGAATAATGACACTCTGACTGGGACGACATTGACTGAATGTTGTGCTATCTTGGATCCTTAGGTCAGCTAGGTGTGATAACCATTGAAGCGAAACCTATACTGAGACAATGTTCCATTGACAAAACTGACGAATCGGACTATACCTTCTAAATCATATATAATCGTGGTCATGTGTCTTGATACATTTTGAAATTCGCAATTTAATTTGAGTAAAAATGGTTTTTTCAGTTGCATTTTTGAATTTCGTAATAAGAGAGTAAATTTTGATTTGGGGGATTGAGAAGTGGTTTCGCGGTGAGTGAAATTTTAATAAATGTAATCCTATGGAAAATGATCAGTTCCTAAAAATGTTGTTATATAAATTTGCTGTGAGCGTGTTCGCTATAGAGCGGCTGGATTTAGATAACTATAATTATTTATCGATTAATTATTTATTATCTTGCATTACTATTGGTTGTTTTGCTCTTGTGTAAAACTACTTACGTGCAGAAGGTCAACAACTATTCTTACAGTATATTATTCTGTTTTGATATCAGTAACCCAGAAAACACAAAACATTTGTATAACATTTATACAACGTCCACCCAACGTCTTTGACTTTGGCCAACATTTCATAAAGGTAATACAAATGTTTTGTGTTATCTGGGAAAGAGATATAAGTACATTTTGGCCTGTTTCAGCGTGGGCAGGGAGCAGTAGCGCTGTATGTTGGCCTGGTTCACCAGACCGTATCCCATCGCGCCGAATGTGTAGCACAGAATACTGATCCAGAAGCTCTGTCTTAAACGTGGATCCGGATTCATGCTGAAAAATACATAATATGGTAAGCAAAGTCGTCTGGGCGCAGATTATAATGCAGCCAAAAGGATATACCTGTACATAGTAACATATATGGCCTAGAACTAAATTGCCAAGACAATGATAATAGGAGTTATCAAACATACGGCAACACCAATGATTTTATGAAATATGGTCAACTGTCGAATTTTCCCATTTGGTTGGTAAAATACATTTTTTTTTATAAACATGATTTATTTCACATAAGGATTACAAACAGCAATTGCCACAAGTTGCATTCCTTGACATAGTAAGAGACACAAAAAATGAAAAAAAACAGACATGGGAAAAATATACATGAAAAAGATGATACAATAAGATGATAAAATAAAGGAGTTGCTACTATGAAAGAGTTGTGATGATGATAGAATATTAAAGATGGTTATGAAAATCTGCCACAGGAATATATAAAATCGTGCAATGTTGTAAATAGTATGAGGTTGGTATGGTGGTCTAAGATTTCTGAACCGTACAATAAAATAATTTCAACTTGTTTTTTATTTTGAACTATGTCGACAGAAAGTATACGGTTCAGATCTTGGGTCAATGTTTGTCGAGGGACAGCATAGGCTGGACACACGAGAAATGTGTGATATGGATCTTCTTGAGGTGCTCCGCACCTTTCACGGGAAGGCGATGGGACCATATTGTACTTGTAGCGCTGGCTGTTCAGTGCACTTAGTCCCAATCGCATTCGGGTGTGGTTAACAGCAGCCTTGCCAAGAAAACGTGAATATAATATTGGGTTGAAATGTGAGTTGCTCTTACTACGTTTGAGGAGATTTAAAAGAAAAATAAGACGGGGATGAACGTATATTTTTGTCTAAAGAATTCCAAGATTTAATTGACGAGTTCAAAAAAGAATTTCTGACACAGCTGAGACGTGCAGAGGGTGTAGGGAGTGACATGTTATTAAAACTGCGCAGGCGATAACCTGCATCTCTGGGTCTTGGCAAGATTGCTGTCAGGTATGATGGAGCTAACCCGTGAATAATCTTATATAGTATGACAAGTTTGTGGTTAGTACGCCTTTGGCGTAGTGGTATCCAGTTAAGCTCTAGTAATAAGCGATCATTGCTAGTGTGCTTATATGCACCTGTACAAGCCAATGCGGCCCGCCGCTGAACATTTTCGAGAGCTAGGGCTGCTCTGATTGTACAATTGTCAAAAATAACATCACAATATTCAATGACAGGCAGCAACATGGATTTATACAAGGCGCATAGCGCGTTTCGTGGTTATTTCGTTTTAATGTTATTCATCACATAAAGGAGTTTATTAGCTTTCAATATGGCTTTATCGATATGTCTTTGCCAGCTGAGGTTGCTCGTGATGGTGAGGCCTAAATGTACATGTTCGATGCTGCGTTTAATAACAACACCATCAAATATAAGATTAGGATAGATTACATTTTTTCGATTTGAAATGATTTGGAATATTGTTTTAATTGGGTTAAATTTTACCCTCCATAGGCGTCCCCATTTATATATCCTTTCGAGGTATCTATTTATTTTGAGGGAGGAGGTTAAGTGGTTGGTAAAGATGTCCAGAAGGGAGGTGTCGTCAGCAAAGAGGTGTGGGTCGCATTCCAGGTCGGTAACAAGGTCGTTAACGTAAACCAGGAATAACAATGGGCCCAATATAGAGCCCTGTGGCACGCCCGCTTCGACATAACTGACGTCGGAACAGCAACCGTCCAATATAACCCTTTGTTTTCTGAGGGCCAGATAGCTTTCCAGCCATTTTAATAAAGTACCAGAAATGCCTAACTGTTTTAATTTAAATAGAAGGCCTTCGTGCCACACCCTATCAAAGGCTTTGGAGATGTCCAGGAACACTAGACATGCGTTTTCTTTGTTATCCAAACCAGAATATAGTTTGTGTACTATGGACAAAAGCTGATTAACAGTAGAATCTTTTTGTTTAAACCCTGAATTTTTCACTGTTAACAAACTATGATCGTTGAGGTATGTATATAAATGATAATGGACCGCCTTCTCTAAAACATTTGATAGGGACGACAGTAGCGATATTGGCCTATAGTTGGACGCGTTATTTTTACTTTCTTTTTTAAAAATGGGGTTAACATTTGCTATTTTCCAACATGAAGGGAATACACCTTGAGCGAGTGACAAGTTAAACAGACGGGCGAGCGGTTCACTCAGAGAGATTGCACATGCCTTTAATATCCGATTGCTTATTTTATCTGGGCCGACGGCTTTGGATACATTTAAATGTTTCAGGATGTTGAAAATCTCAACCGATGTCAGAATTATTGTTTCAATTTTGTTATCTGTCAAAAGAGTAAAAATCTGGTAATGGGTCGTTTTGTGTAGGGTCTAGTTTACATTGTTCGGTAAAATATTGATTAAAAACTTCAGCTTTTTCAGCGGTCTCAGTAATGAGACGGTCGCCTACAATTAAGTGGGGTATTGATTGAACACGTTTGGTGCCATAAACCAATTTAGTGATTTTCCAAAACGTTTTAGCTGAGGTGTTAGGATCAGTTAATTTACTAGCCGTGTTATTATAGAATTTGTCTCGGCTTGCTCTGAAGGCTGATTTAGCCTCTCTCCTTTTGTTACGAAACTGCACATGGTGAACAGCATCGCCTGTCCGTTTCCATTTCTTGTGTAATCGTTTACACTGCCTAAATAACCCCCTGATCGCCACAGTCATGCCTGGCTTGTCACGGGCTCTCACATGGATGTCATTATGTGGGATACAGTCGTCAGCTATAATGTTTAGAAGTTTAGTCATATTTTGAACAATCAGGTAATATCATTAGTCGAGGAAAAAAAATCGTCCCAATTCATGGCCAGGAGGATATCATTAAAAAAGTCATAGTTTCCTCTATCATAAAGCCAAATCCTTCTAGCCATCTGTTTATGCTGAGGCCTTAGGATAGACATACTGCCGTGTATGATTTTGTGATCAAGACCAGAAATTTCATCTAAAATATCGACATTAGTAAAATAAGCCGGTGTATATGTAGCTAACAAATCAAGTAGATTATCACCGCGAGTTGGTGCGTTCATTAGTTGAGATAGGTTGTAACTTTCAAACAGATTGACTAGTTTTAATCCGAGCTCGCTGTCTCTATGATCGGATGTCCAATTAGTACATCGATCATTAAAGTCGCCCAACAGCACAGTAACTACATTTTTATTGCGAGACACATCCGCAGCTTGACTAAGAGAATTATCTAACGCATTTAAAAAAGTATCTATTCCGGCTATTGATTGGTTTGGTTGTCTGTAACACACACAGATAATAATTTTATGATTTTTGAACATTATTTCTGCCCACAACATTTCAATATCTGATTGTTCTAGCTCAGCTCTTCTCAATACAGTAATACTATTGTGAACATATAAGGCTACGCCCCCACCTCTTCTATTTCTGTCATTTCTAAGTATAGTATAGCTGCACAGTTCTACATCATTGTCTACTACATTTTGATCAAGGTGAGTTTCACTGACACCAATTACGTCAAATTCATGAATATTACATAATTCGAGATACATGTCGTCAATACGACCTTCCTTAGTTAAACTTCTCGCATTTATATGACACATAGATATATTGTTAAAACTGACAGGACCTGGGTGAGGATGGATATCTCCAGCCAAAAATATTAACATAAAGATCAACATTATAGTCATAATAAGTATATACAGTAAGTCACCTGTATTAGTACCCCACATTTTATGTGGATTTAGAGACATATCACTACACTGAGTGTGGTTGTACCAACAGCCTATGACTGCCCTCCATTGTTGAATACCAATCATGGTGGGTTATATAACCTCACCCATAATAACATTGACCCATAGAAAACCACCGGACCAGAAATCATTATGGCATTATAAATACAATTCAACATCAACGACAACATTGTAGTAGCAAAAAGGGATGAAGATGGTATGGATGGGATGTTTGAACACTGTTCAAACATGGAATATGTAAACATATGAGAAAAAAAAGAAAATACAACTCTGTGATGTGGATAAAAAAGTAAAATTGCGAGATATATCAGAAAACATATGCGTTAACTGATCGATGTGTGAATCTAATATGGTGAAGTGATCATATAGAAAGGTGGACGTGACATATCAGTCGACTTTAGACAGAAGATGTACACCTTTGCGTCATCACAATAATAAAGGTGATATGTACATAATAGCACTACAAGAAAGAAGAATGAATACAAAGAAAATGGATGGACATGCACGTGAAAATATTTATTATATACGAGCATGTGCCATAAAACACGTACATCCATACATATATATAATATTGAAGTTGTTACTCCATTACGACACAGGAAATAATCAAACTACGAATCGTGAGCTGACGAGGGCTAGGTTGACAGCTGAGCGAAAATACATTATACCATGCGGTGGTGACACCCACTTCAACAGTGTCTGTCGTGTCATCATAATGTATTCCTTCAAACACCAGAAATCTGGACATGTAATGACTCTCCTCTATGTCTGAGAAAAATATCCATATATTAGTTACACATATTCCTTGAAAAAGCCAACACAGAAACCAAATATCAGACATCAAAGTTTATTATAATACTAAAAGAAAAAAAATTGTAGATTCACCTATGAAAGTTTTTTTTGATAAAAAAAACACATTTAATTCAGACACAAACAATACTGTTAAAAGGGTACTCTAATACGAGGTCGGATTAAAAAAAAATGCCACAATATCTCGCAATGCAATCAGCGATTTTCTGTTTCTGAACAGCACAATGTAATGTGTATATAAATGTATGATGAAACTAATTCTTTTGTGTGTCCAAAATCTCCTTAAATACTGGATTTATTTGGCTTCTCTTGCTTTAATCAAATAACAGTAAAATAATATTTCCATTAATGTAGCTTTGTAGTAAAGATAAGCATAAATAGGTTATGACTGTTTCTCACGCTATTGAAATTTGTATTTTTTTCAGAGGCTGAGAACGAATATCAAATACAAAGTGAATTGATAAAATTATATTAATCATATGTATAATAAGTTACAATTTGCATGTGATCGTTATCACTTGAATTAAGTAATAATATTTTTGTCATCAAAATGTACTCACTTGAAGAAAATCAACCTGCCTTCATCGTTGGCAATTTTGAACACATTGTAGATTCCACCTACTTTCCACAAACCCTAGAAAATAAACGTAAATTTTAAAACACTAAAGCTGTTTTTTTTACTTACGTGAAGTTGTGGACCACGGAATACATCTTCAAGTGGGTGAACTTTGAGGAACTGATAAAAAGTTATATTCAAGGCCTAGGTGACTTTTGAATGATAAACGACGAAGTATTGAGCTTTTTCATTGATGTCCTCGTCAAGTATATTTAAAAATGAGTTATACAATTACACTAATTTATTTTTTCTACTTAAGCTGGTATGTTTTGCATTAGTGTGATTCGTGTGAACAATGTAACTGAAAAATTATACGTTGAAGATAAGTACTTGTCTTTATATCATTGATTAGCTGAAAAGATCGAAATAAATAATTGTCTGAAGGACATGTTGTAAATAAATATTTGGATCTACCACAAACCTGATAGACGACGAATAAATAATTATATATGATTATGGCCGATATATTTAAAAGGCATTCAAAAAAATTCGAACATCGCTCCAGTCCGCTCGGCTTTTTTCTCTAGACCAATATAAGGCCTAGTATTAAATACAACTTTGTAGAAACACACACAAAATTTTTTTTAATCTTTTCAAAATTTTAAGAAAGTAAAAAAAATATTTATTGATACATACAAAAACTGAAATAGAGGCGGAATACGATAAAAATAGGTTATGCAAATGGGAAGTAAAATAAACATTTCAAAAACTCCTTCATAACCTCCTCGTTAGCTTGAGGCCCCCTGATGATCGGGATCAAAATGTTTCTATTGAGTGTTCGGGGATATAGAGCGTTAATTGGTTAGGGGGGAGCATGTGGTATGTAGACAAGTTATTCCTGTTATGAGTTTTGTTTATTTAAAATCACATCATGCTAGATGCTAATAACAAACAAATGGTATTGATATGTTGAAGCAAAGTTGTTTTAATGTTGGGTCAGCATCACAGATGGTGAATAAACATTAAAACAATATTGGCTCGAAATGTTTTTGTACTTACCACAAACAGTAGTATTAACAATCCAGCGAGGAAAATGAAACCCTGAATAAAATCATTGATGACCACAGCTCGAATTCCGCCCTACAATGAAGGATACTAGTGACACAATCGTGATCAACCTAGATTATAAAAAACAACTGCACTTATTTTATTATAAAGGCTCCAGAACTAGATGATAGATCTACAGAAAATGTGATGTGCTTATTACTGTCTTTTTCTTTATGTCATTTTACAATTTTCAATAAATGTGGGTTGGTCCAGCTGTACATAGAGCAAAATGGCCATTCTTATTTATGCACAACTGGACTACATCGTATTCGAGATAGAGAGGCTCGAAACCGGAGTTACACGAAAGTGGGGATATCTTATAAATAAAGAATGTGTATGTCGTGTTTTGTTTTAATTCGGTATTTTCCTCATTCGCTCACGTATGCAGTAGACTGTGAACGTCAACTGCATTTAACTCAAAACGAATCTGCTTCAGCCATAAATAGCAGAATAAGCAGGTCTTCTTCACGTGCTGTTCCATATTCATGGAGCTGTCCAGAAAGCCTTCAATATTCCTGGCAGAAGAAGTTGGGTAAAATACTGGAGTCAGATCAGGGATATGGATATGGGCGTAGGAAAGTAGGGAATAGCGGTAAAGACATGTTTACCACCTTAGGAAATATAATTTGTATGTCGTTGATTATTTTATTTATTGATGGATCAGAAAATCTGAATTAAAAAATGAGTTTTCTTATTAAATATACTGTATAGATTACCAAAATGTCCATACAGTTAAGTGTCAAAACTGATGAATGCAAATTTCTATACCGGCCACTGCTAATGCTCGTGACCAGGACATGATTTCCATGTACATACACTGTTTGTTCACCCCCACGCAATTTATGCACAAACCACTGTTTAATCACCACTGAGCGACCACCTCGTCTACTGTATGACATGATTTTAAAGCTTTTAAGTTGTATCACATGTTATTGAAGTAATTGGAGGAGCAAGTCATTTTCATTTACATAAAGCTGAAATTGCTAACGCAATTTCACAATTTCCAGCTTCATATAACGAAAAATATGTATACTCATTGAAAAAGGTTAAATTGCAATAATTTGACAATAACTAAAATATCTTACCAAAGCGCTATAACAAATAGTGACAACACCGGTGACGAGTATGATCCAATTTAGAGGGAGTCCTGTAACTGGAAACAAAACAAACAATCAACCCTTACAACACTGACATATTTTCATTTAAACCATGAAACCAAATGAGTTTTTTTAAATTTGAATTCATCATGAATGTCTTAGTTAGCTCTTTCCGATTCATTTGAATACTAATTATGTTATGGGTCTACGACTATAATAAATATTTCTACTCTTACAGTGCGGGGATAGACTGCAGATATCAGAATCTGACGTCTACAGATATCAGATTCTGACGTATATAAGACTATAAGAGTTAGGTGGAATTTTCTCCCCAATACCTTAGTCACAAATCCAATATGGCCGCCAGTCGAATAATAGCCAACGTATTTCTTTGCTCCGATGAACGCGCAGATATCGGGGCATTTTGGAGAGTCAGGCGGCGGCAGGACAAATTTTAACTCCCGCTTAAAGTTTTACCCGACGTCTGGCCCGGGAAGCAATAGGATCGGGTTATCATCATTCGGAGATCCCTTGGTGATCCCCCGACATCGAGGCCTTTGCACATGCGTCACAAAAGATCAATGTATGGCTAATTTGAATCGGCCGGCGACTACTTTGTAAGGGACTGTCACATAATTTAACAAACTTCAAAAATATATACGTACATCATTAATGAATATGTATAGTGGGTGTTTATTAGAATACACATGGGTTTTTTTGCGAACTCACAATATTGCCTTGAAACCTGGTATAAACCGGTTTTCATGGTTTGCGAGTCTATTAGCATTGTCTGTTTTAATGTTTGACTGAATATGGCGTCATTATGTTGATTTGATTAATTTTAATAAATCATTCTTATTTTCAGTTAAATGCCCTGATACTGAATCAGGATGCCCATCAGAAGTCCCCCCAGAAACCGAAAAACTTCGACTCTCATTTTGTGCATCACGTCAGTAGGTGGATCCCATACTGCATCTTCAGCTTCACATTTCCAGTCAAAATACCAAGAAGAAAGTTGTTTCAGAGCCAGAAGCTCCCGTAATAGTACCGCGACCGACTCCGACTTGTACAGTCCGCCGGTGTAACAGTTTTATATCACCTCCCTGTTCAGGTTACCCCCGGGGGTAATCCGAAACTAGTTTCAAGTTACCCCCTCTAGTTTCCAATTACCCCCTCAATTTTACCGTTTAGCTTTAAATGATAACAACAAATTATATTTTATATTTCACCACATAGCATTGGGTCATTTTTCAGAAACTCTTTAATCTCCATAATTATAATCCTTTGATCTCTATGGAAACTGACGAAAACAAATGTTAACACATGAGGTTTTAATCTTCATTTAACCCTTTAATTTATATGTCAACTAACGAGAAACTTGTTAGCACGAGGTCTGGAAACATTGTAATCTTCATAACTCTTATTGACGTAAAATGCGAAAAATTGCAACAAATCGGCCTTTTTGATTATTTTTCAGCCATTATTGAACTGGTCCGAGAACTGGTCATTATAACATGCATGACTAATTTCAGCAGCATACATGAAAACCTTTTGACGTTAGCGCGCCCGCAAAGTAAAATTATTGACGTAAAATGCGAAAAATTGCAATAAATCAGCCATTTTGAACTTGTCCGAGAAATGGGCATTTATAACATGCATAACAAATTAGGGAAGGATACATGAAAAACTTTTGAATTTATCGCGCCCACAAGTAAATGTTAACGCCGACGCCGATGCCGACGCCGGCGACGCCGAACTTCAATTGCAATAGCCCACCTTTTCAATTGAAAATTAAAAGGAAGGCTAAAAATGAATGAGTGCGTTGATGAATTAAATAATGAATAAACGAATAAATAGATGAATGAATGAATGCTAATTAACAACTAGTTAATTAACTAATTATTCAATCAAATGACCTATATGTGCTGTCGTTGAGCTGCATTTGTATATATAATTTATATACACTTACCTGCCTGCAGAGCCACTGATGGTGAATAAAAAGATAACCCCAAGTAGATACACTGAAACCGAAAATAAGTTGACTTTTACATTTAAAATGAACATATTATTATGCAATCTTTGATTTAATTGCAGAAAGGGAATATTATTTTTTTAAATGATTCTGCAACGCCATACATTTTCATGTTTTGCCAAAGTTTTAATCTACATTTCACGGTGAAACATCGACACATTATCAGGCCTACTTGGAATGCATACTTTTTTGATGTGATATATTTCTATATTTAAGAATTGAGCATAATATACCACTCACCAAGATCATAACCCCCAACGTCGTCGATACCATGCTCAAGAAAGTGGATCGAAATCTCAAATGGTGGAACTGCAACAGTTTGTAGCAAATTGTCCCAATTAATAACGATAAAAGCATTGTTAATAAATAATAGGATATGTTTAGCTCCATATAATCGACAGAACTTGAGGGCATGCAAAAAATGTGTTCGGTTAAAAACTTAATTATTTAAGTTAAGAGGTGTTGTGGTTTCTATGTATCTGTTCATCTGGGTTTTGCCCTACCCCTTACTTCCAACGGTTCACCCCCACTTAACCCTTTCAAGCCTGAATTTATCATTGCCATCTTCATCCACTACAAGCCGCGAATTGCTGTCGCAATTCTCGACTTGTAGTGGATGAAGAATTGGTAAACCAGTTTCATGGAAATTTTCCTTCTAAAAAACCTAATTGCAAGAAAATTAAGGCTGATTTCAGCGATGTAAGATGATGCTTTAATGCATCACGGGGGCTTAAAGGATTAAATGTGTGGCTTGCTATCAGCACCACCATCTTCTTATATTATACTTACTGAACATAGCTCCCAGATTAGAGCAAAAAATATATGGAATCGGACACCGTCCTGACTGATGTGAGTGTGGGCATCTTTTGAAAATATCAGTTTGTTTAAGGAATCAGCAGATACACGGACAGTTTAATGCTGACATTAATTCCAACTTAAACTTAAGATTATAAAAGGGTCGTTTCATTGTATAGAAGTTGTCTGTGCTCACCTTGTAGATACTAACAACTCGTAGTTTATACATGAGAGGCACGAAGAGGTAGGCTGATAACGCATAGGATGCGGCAGACGACCAGAATGATATCCAGGCCTGGGTGCCGTATAGGTACATCTCAGCCGCGTGGCCCATAACACTGTGAAAACAATTAAGCCTTGCTACGCTAAAATATTTTCATATAAACCATGGAGACCAAAGGTTTTTTTTTAATTTGAAACTATCAGAAATGTTTTAGTTAGCTCTTTCCGATTCATTTGATTACCTATGTTAAGGGTCTACGCCCCTTATAAATATATTAAGTCTTTGAGTGCGGGGATCGTCTTTATACGTTAGAATCTGACTTCTACAGACGCAGATTCTGACAATAAAACACGAAAGCACAAGCGCCGGGCCTAATATATAAGTATTACACCGCCAAGCACGAATATGATCGTTTTTAATCTGTTTAGTTAGCATGTTAAGTCACAGTTAATGGAAATGAAATGAGTGCTTAGACATCAAGATTTGAAAATGTTTTTTGCAAATATGAATAGGCTAATTGCTGCCGCAATTCTCGACTTGTAGTGGATGAAGATGATTTGATGTGGTTTAAAAATAAAAGAAAATTACCACGTATTGGTAAACCAGTTTCATGGAATTTTTTGTTCTAAAACCCTTAATTGTAGGAGAATTAAGTATGTTTTCAGGGATGTAAAATGATGCTTTAATGCATCGTGGGGGCTTAAAGGGTTAAAGTTGTGTGTCGCCCAACTTTGAGTGGGTGAAAATGGGAATGTTTAATGTAGGGCTTTAATGGTTTAAAGCGATTCAACCAGGCTAAAATCATTAAAAAAATCTGTAATTTATTTTGGTTTCTTAATATGACCATATGATGTAACCATCTCCATAGACTAGAACTGCAAATGTTTTTATATCGGAAAAGAAATACGGGAATTTCTTCTCTATATCTTGCTTAACTGGTAAATGCGCAGCACAAAATTGTTTGCAGTTCTAGTCTATGGACATGTCTCATATGGTCATAATAAAAAGTCAAAATAAGATTACTGATTTTTGAATGATTTTAGCCGGATTGTGTCGCTTCAACAGTAAACATATTAATAATGGGCGTAAACCCATAACATAGGTATTCAAATGAACCAGAAAGACATCACTAAGACATTTAGGATGATTTCAAATTGAAAAGAATCCTTTAGTCTTCATGTTTTATACAAATATAATAAAGCGCTATAGGAGTTAAACCCTCTACAGCACTGTTATCTCCTGTAATGTTAGTATATTTCAGAGTTTTCTTCAGCACTTGCGTACTTAGTTTTAAAAGTGAAATATCTCTCAAAACTGTGGCACAGATATTTTTCGTAACCTAGATTTTTAAATTTCAGGTCATTTTTAGTCATTTGAAGATGTGGACACACAACTTCACATGGGTAAAAATTGAATTGCATAGATCAGAGCTAGGGTGGTTAAATGGTCCGCAACAGGCCGTAAATGACCGACAACGCCCTGTGATTTGAACCATGTTAGTCAAATTCCTGTGATTTGAGCCCTGTTAGTCAAATTGTGGATATCAGTGTTTCAAAAACTGCTTTGTGATAATATAATAACAATAATAATAGTAATAGTTTATTTTGTCGGGCAATGTGTTCAGGATTCTGCTTGTATGATTTGAGACCTACCAGGATCATCTGATCCCGAGGTAAAGCTGAAGGATTTGATAACACTGGTAGGACTCAAATGGTTCACGTCAAATTGCCCTCAAAACAAACTACACGCTATCATCATATTAGCCAAACCCTTCAAATCCTCACGATGCATCAAAGCATCATTTTACATTCAGGGAAACAGACTTAGGTTTCCTACGACTAGGGGGTTTTAGAAGGGAAATTTCCAATAAACCGTCTTACCAATGCATGGCAATATTCTTTAATTTACCACCTACTTCAAATCATTTTCATCCACCACAAGTCGAGAATTGCAGCAGCAATTCGCGGCTTGTAGTGGATGAAGAAGACAATCGTAAATTCAGGCCTGAAAGGGTTTAATTGTCTATAACGAAAATGATTTTAATCCCAATAACCTGAATTTGAGGGGGTTTTGCATATCAATTGGATGCCGCATAGTGCAGGGTTATGCATAAAGCATTTGCTTATGAAATCATGATAATTTGGTGGTTATACATGTTATATACCCGTCACCACTACAATATATATTTTCTAAAAAGATATGTGATTATTTTTATAGTTATGTAGAATTAGTATTATGTATTCTTATGTAATACTAAGCAGTGGATATTGCTCCAGCCAACACGAGAAATTGACCTATGTTCACTTAATATTGGGCCAACGCAACATATGCTGGCCCAAATCAGCATTGACTCAACATCGTGTGCACACTGAGATGTCCTTGTCTCATGTCAAATATTTTATACTCAGTTATTTTATCACATGAGTATTTGAAACAATAAATAGTCTGAGATGTATAATGCATTAAATGTATCTCAAATCATTGGGGTCGACAAACAACATGTCAACCGCAACAGTGATATTATAAAAAATAAACTGTAAAAGTGTTCCTCTGGCTAAAATGTTGTTTGTTATTCCATAAGCCCGTACCCCAAAAAGTGGGTCATTGGTACCATAAAAGGTACAAATTATTATTGTGATTTTAGACAAGGTATATGTCTGCACTACATATTTTTGTATGATAGCAGTTTGTATGTAGTAGCTTAACGTGTGTTATCACGTCACAAATCAACCCACCCTCTCAATGATTTACCATTTCATTTTAGCAATCATGCATACGTATTTGACAATAACTTAAAAATCACTCAATATTAGAGCTCTATTTTTTACTTGTAGACTCATATATATCTAGCACATTCTGATACTAAATTTGATGCCAATAAACAGGTGATAAATATAAAATTATGCAACTACTAATTTGACGTTATATTTATTAACATATTTACAATGTAGTAACCGTGATTGTTTTACCGCGGCTCAATAATGTAATAAACACAAATTAATCATTTCAATTTTTGACAAGGTATATGTCTGTGGTAAATATATTTGTATGATAGCAGTGTGTATACATGTAGTAGCTTAATCTATGGTATCACCTCACAAATAAACCCACCATATGAATTTCTTGACCATTTTATTATCCAATGTTATTCATCATAATTTTAAAACTACTAGAAATCATAGTTGATTTTTTTGTTTGTAGGCTGATATATATCTTTCCATTTTATTGTTTATTTTGGTGCAAATGAAATGATCACAACATAACACATTGTGTAACTAAACATGTGTATATTTATTTTTTTGACGCCCCTGCTACATAGTTACAGAGATTGTTTTGAGTGATAACCCAAACACGCAAGACGCACAAACTTATTATTGTGTTTTTGGCAATGGATATGTATGTACTAAATATATTGGCATGATAGCAGTTGCTATGTAGTAGATTTATATGTGTTATCACGTAACAATCAAACTCACCGTGTGAATGATTTAACCATTTTATTTTCCAATTTACCATACGTTATTGACCACAATTTAAAACCACTAGACATTATAGTTTTTTTTTAAATATAGACGGATATATATCGGAAATATTTCAAACTAACGTTTGAGGCAAATGAAATGGTCAAAAGATAATAAATATAGAACTAAATATGTGTATATGTACACGTTTTTACTCATTTGCTACAATGAAACAGTGATTGTTCTGAGTTGTAACTGATCTGAAGCACGCAAGAAACACAAATCAATACTATTGTGCTTTTGACAAGGTATATAGTAAGTACTAAATATTTTTGCATGACAACAGTTCCTATGTAGTAGGTTAATGTATGTTACCGTGTTACAAATTAATTCACCCAACCCCATCCAACATACGTTATTGTCATGATTATTGAAAGCTGCTAAATAGTATAGCCCCATTTCTAGACGTAGGCTGATAAATAAATATGAAACATTTTGATGTTAAGTTTGATGAAGCTGAAAGAGCCACGACACGGAACAATATCTAACTGAATATTTGTATATATGTATTTTCAATCACACTTTTAGTACGTGGACACAGTGCTTGTTCTGAGTAGTAGCATACATCCATGCAAGAAGCATGTGTCTTGGTGTGACGTGTCAGCAAGATAAATTGAGAGATGGTAAAGAATCAACAAACCAAGATGGTAGATGTTCCATGATTGTATTTCTAGATTTGTGATGGTTCTCACGATACATCTCTAGTACAACTATGCTGAAACGGTGGCCCTTTGTCGTTGCTGAGATGTACTGTGTGCAAATATCTCTAAGACGAAATATCAGTTAGGTATCACTGATATCACCTATGGCTGGTATGACTGAACATGTGTTGTATTTTAGGCTTATCCAATACTTCTCGATGCTAGTCTATATACACTGAGCCTTCATAATATTTTTGGTAAATCCCATCAGAGCAGCTACACCCATCGGTATATAAACACAAAGTGAGGAGTTCAATTGTGCTATCACCTGTCTGCTATAATAACCCCTGCAATAACTTCTGTAAAAAAAAACTAATTTAATTTAATATCTAAAAGACCCGCATACTGAAAGTGTTCCCTTATAATACTCAAGGAACTGCCCATTGAATGGAAAACACCAAGGAAACACTATGGTAAAACAACTTTTCATTAAGTGTCAGGTTATTAGGGCTCGCAACCGAGCCCAATCTCGTATAAGTACTTATGTCAACAATACATTATGTCCGGGAAAGCTTCGAAAAAACAAGCTAGGAACATTGTCTCGCATGGCACACACCTCACCACAGATTTTCTCTCCAGTGAGCTTATCAGGTTACAAAATTGACATTCATGAGCAAATAAAATTATATATGCATTATTTTGAATTTCATAAGAAATCCAAGTGCTTAGCCTATTTTTATTCTATTATTGGCATGGTGGGACGTTTACCTAAAAATAATATATAATTTATTGTGTTTATAATGAGCCTAAGCTGCTACACAACTCTATCTGAACAGTGGACTTATTTGTTACGCTGAGAAACTTCAAATAGCTGTGTGATACCTTAAGCTACTACATTGAGATTGCTATCATACCAAATAATGTTTACTACAACATGTAGAATGAGATGGTAGGAATAGCAATTTGTACCTTTTTGTGGTACCGATGACCCTACCTGGCTCATGGACTATGTTGGCCGCAAATGTCAAGATGTAATCTAGAAACGGTAGAGATACAGTTTGAGATTATGTTTCAAACTATGCCATATACTTCCCAGTCATGGGATATATCTTACCTGATGCCAGAAATGGAGGACATAAACATTGAGACGAGAACGGGTATTAGCTGTAGCTTGCCATTTCCTGTGAGGTAGACTGTCGTGTCTTTGCCGCTTCCCTTGAAGGCTTGGTAGAGACCCACCACCAGAGCAGAGCCCACACATACACCGAACACGGCATAGTCCATCCACTGTAGAGACGGCATGATAGTGTGTGGTCTCAGGTAGCAGCTAGGATAAATATGTGAACATGTATTATCAATATAATTAAATGGAACATGCCCCGCACGGTGCTGCACCGGGTTTGGCCTGGGGACGCCGAAAAAAAATCTCCCTATGGGACATATTCACGCACAGGAGCAGGGCCTAAATGGTGAGCAGCGAAGCGTAGGCCTAACGTATTCCCGGTCAGCTGAACCATTCTAGTCAAATATACATACTTAAATGTGGTGAGTGTGAGTGTTTGAGTCAGTGAGTCAGTTGAGTGAGTCAGTCAGTCAGTAGTCAGTCAGTCGGTCGGTCAGGCGGTCGGTCAGTCAGTCAGTCAGTCAGTCAGTCAGTCAGTCACAGAAAGAAGCCGGAGACTAGCCTACTCTTATTAAAATGCCTTTTGTGATTTGAAATGCGCAATAACATAGACAGCACTACAAACTCCAAGCCATTGGACAGTTTGGAACCCTTTTAATTTAATTATGAAACACCATGGATCATAACTTACTCTTATTTTAATGGGTAATGATGTTGAGGAAGCATTTGATGTGACCATCTGAACTACAAGATGATGAGTGACAGTTATGCTGGAAAGATGAACGATTTGATGTAGAAAATAAATGCTAGCAAACTGAAAATCAAAATCAGCTGTACTGCATGTAATATTATTTCCAGTAGGTTTATGTCAATGCATAAGCGCCTCTTATCTTGGCTTTACTCTGAGTTACACTATATGGTGTGCAATCTCCCATCAGACCTGGGGCTGTTTTCTAAAAGACTTCTAAAAAGTCGGCTTCGTTGCACCCACCAACACCAACCCCCCCACCCCCCCCCCCCCCCGCCTGCAACATAGATGTATTTATTTTATTTTTTGTTGTAGGAAATTATTTAAACTTTTATACCGGAAACATTACCCAGAAGCAAAAGTGTCCAAAATTTTGCCATTTTAATCACAATACTCTACAATCTCAAATATTTAAAATGTATATTCCAATATTTATATCTACTAAATGTTACACTTCACGAATACGTATCTAGAATAAATGTGGATACACGAAGAAAAAATCATTTATTTTTCATTTATCAGCTTTATCAGATAAATTTTACGAATACCTATTTAGAATAAATGTAAATACACGAGGAAAATATCATTTTTATTTTTCATTACTCAGCCTCATCAGATATATTTTTAGACACTTTAATTACCATACCCTATGCAAATTCATATAACAATATAATAATGATCTGCACAAATCTTACCCACGACCTTTACAAATTTGGAAATAGGTATTTAGAGTACGTGCATTAGGTTCATGTAGTATATTTACGAAAAAAAACGTAATTTATATAAAATAATGAAATATAGCAGTTTTAAATGATAATTATGCGCATCCATTTTCTAATATTAATAATTGTATTACCATATTGTAAATCTAAAAAGTAAGTTTTACCTCCCATCTTGGATTATCAATGTAAATGTACTGCTACAACATGCCAGCCTGGTAGCCTAGTATTTTTGACAGCAATTAATTAGTACCGTACTTTCATTCGAGCTCTATATTTCAATTATTGTGAAATCAAAATTCACAACAACAATATTATTGTTGAATCAGCACGTGGATTACGCTACATCTATAAAACCATGTAGTCAGACAGCCATCAAACGATATCGTGTCAACATGACGCAAATCGTTGTTACAAGCGATAGTTCCATCCAGATATGCTCTATAGATACCAGAGATGAGCGCCAGGGCGGATGACATTATTTATAGTACCAGAAAGCACACGAACCTGTAATCGTCGCAGTGACAACAACAACATTACATATTGACAACAACATTAATACAGGCAGTGTTGACTCCTATTGACCCAACAAGTTACATATGATAACAGAGAATAAAGGGTAGAATCGACGGCAAAATGAACGCCGCTGGAGAGATCTGTATGTGGGCAATTTCACATAAAGGGTGCATTTAGGAAAAATTGAAACTTTACACAATTTTTTAGCAAATACTGCTAGATATTTATATGAAACATTTTTTATTTTAGCAAGGGTTGTATGAGGAAACAACAGACCAAATTTTATAAAGTTTTGTCAATTATTTCTTCATGAATCAGTGGTATTTATGTTATTTTCAACACATTTTGCAGTCTCATCCCGGAATTGTCTTCATAGGAGGGTTTTTCTATTCCAGGTATGCATCTAACACACAAATAAAGTTTTATTTGAGGTATGGTTATTGGTCTTACGATTCAAACGAGACATGTTTGACAAAGTATTTTCCGTTAAAAGTTGTTCATTTTTCCTCGCCAGTACATCACTGCCCAGCTTGAACTATCTACATATATATAGACATTTAATGCTCTTTTTAATAGGTCTGGTGGTTATATATGGCATACAAATACTTCAAACTGATTGCTGATTAACATTAGCAAATTAATTAGAATTACCTGTATGTATGTGAAAATTCCGTTAAAATAATGTCCCCTCCAGTACATCACTATTCAAGATCCACGCAGGGTGTTTTTCTAAGATATATTATTATTGCAATATACCCTGCCTCTTTGAGCCCCCACGTGGATAATAATTGGAAATTCATGTTACAACAACCACATATTTATACATTTTTAGATGAAAATAGTGTTAAATTAGAATTGTCCCCTCCAGTACATAATATAAATATTTAGTATTCTTTGTGTGAAAAGACCTAATTTTTGTAATATTTTGTGGGTGTTTCCTTTGTTCATTTTTAAATCAATGTTAGCATGTAAATGCAATTTCTACTAGTACCTACTAGTACAATATATATACATTTATGGCATATATATCATCAAACAAATGTGCTCTATATTGTCTATAATAGGCTGCCAGTACACTGTGTACTGGAGGGGACAGAACGTATGTAACACTAAAAAGTGTAATTACTCAGGGATAGAACTTGTGGTATTTTTCATGCTTGTCAAGCGATTTAAGCGGTCTGTACCGATACACAATCTACTAGACTACCTAAATTTAAAAAAAAATGTGTTTGTAGCAGCTGGGTCCTTTTGCTTCACCAAACCATAATAGTTTCGCTTCGGCGGCCCCACTCCTGTGGACCTTGACGATGCTGCACATGCGTGGATAATGTTTGCTCAGCGAACCATGATGACCCGCCTACTTTAAAATTGATTTAATAGTTTAAATGTATGATTGTCATATACATTTTCTATTGCAAAAAATGAGTTTAAATGTCTTGTTGACTTTCAAAATATGACCAGAAATGAGAACTACATACTATCTAATGTCCCTGTTCATTATCCACCCAGGAGGTGGTTTCACTACAGGTTATATGCTAGGATATAAAATTATGTCATGTCTTATAACATGGCCCCAGCCCCAGATACATAATAGTTGATAGCGCACATGTTACTGGTACATGATGTAGGATCTTACAATGCTCAAGGTGGTGCAGCGTTGTATGGCCTTAATTTACTATGCCCCATAGTGATATCTGGCAAACCATGCCAAATAGCCAGACAATTAATTGATATAATATAAAATGTGAGGTTTTAAGGAGGGCAAGGCTAAGCAAATCGTTTGATATAGCTAGACTATAACTATGAAAAATTGTGAGGTTTGAGAAAGTGTTACCAACATACCAGTTATATTCATAAAATATACATGTATGCCTCGAAAAACTTCCAAATCTATCAGGTTCAAAATGGCCAACTGGTGTCCATTATTTAACTTAACATGCTTCATATCCAGTGCCAGATAACTAGACAATTAATATAAAAGAAAATGTGAGGTTTCCGGGAGGGCTAGACCTTATTTCAACTCAGATCACATTCAAAATTGCCAGCTATATGCCATTTATTATCTACTTTAAAAAATAAATATTATGTCTGATATATCTAGCAAATATTGCCGTCTACAGCAATCATCCAAGGGCAGCTGCAGCCTCCTCGTATCTGGCCATAATCTTCTGGCGGATTGCCAGTGGCGTACCCTGGTTCCTCCGCTCAACAGCGGAGCCGATGCGGCACCCGCATCAGTGCTGGCGCTGATGTAGGCTGTGGTAGCCTTAAATAACCGGCAATAGCGTGTTTGACATTAGGTCTCTCACGTGGGATGAATGGAGTTACCCAGAGGGAGTTATCTTTCCTATTGTTACTCTGGGGATTATCCGACCCGAGGATAGCGGAGCTGCGCAAAATGCCTTAAATTGCACAGGGAAAACTCAAGTCTCCGGTCGTCTGAGCATATCTGGGGGTATATCCCCTAGACATGCCCAGAACCCCTTATCGGGCGAGCGAAGGAAAACGCTCTCAATAACCCACCATGCCCTATCACCCCCATCCTCACATCATCATCTGTACATCATTCATCTCATCACTTGACTACAACGTTTTTATCGTATTACAATGTCACTTAAAAGACCTTTTGTGCCGAAAAGTGGCGTAAAGCAAAGATCTACTACTACAGCAAATATTGCCAGACAGCTAGACCATAGAATAAGAAAACAAAATGTGAGGTTTTAAGGATTGAGGGAAATGCCCTGAAAAATTTCAACTCCTATCAATTTCAAAATTACCCTGATAACATCACAGTATTGGCTCAATAAAATGGTTTAATTAGGCCTGATTATCATTATGTCTTGCACATTGGTGCTGTTTTCAGCCAATACAGTTTATGATCTATATTCTGCATTGGACCAGTAATGGGCCAATAAAGGCAAAAAATGTAGTCGCATAATAACAACGGCTGAATACTGGATTTTAACCGCTGTTACTGCCGATAGCATCCGGTATAAAATAGGAATTGGCCTAATGACGTCATGTTTAGGCTACTTTAATATATGTGATATCTGCTAAAATGTGCCAGATAGTTCAAAGGTCATTATGCTAAAACAAAATGTGAGGTTTCAGGGAGATATTTTGGCAAATATTAACTCATCAAATTAAAAATAGCCGATTATCGGGATATATGAAAAAAATCAAATTTAATAGGTCCTGTTATGAATACAAATATATCACAGATTTGTAGATATAGGCCTAGGCTGGAGTGAGAGAACAGTATTGTTATATAAACATGATAAATTATTATTTGTACCATACTAAAATAGTCAACCAGTAATTGCTTTACCGTAGTAAAAACGTAGCCTGGTGTAAAATAATGGTAGGGCTATTGATGCATGCATGTAAATTTGTATTCAGTTCGAGGTATGTATTATTATTTTTTTAATTATATGTACCGGTACATACAAAACTTTGTATCCAATTATATAAGCTCAAGATCGGCTGGAGTTAATATTATTTTTAAACCACTGTACATAAATATATTGTGTACGGTACATTAGCATAATAAAACAGTTACACTACAACTAAGTGACAAAGTAAAAAGAAAATGCTAGATTTCAGGGAGTGACAGCTGGGACCTAACAAATTTGACATGATCACATTCAAAATAGCAGACTTGCGGCAATTATTTAATTATTGAATATACCTGATATCGGGCAAACTACGGTATGTTAGCTAGCTAGACCCTACAACAAGCTTATGCTCCTAACAGCCATGATGAAGTGAAAATAAGGGAGGAATATGCATTTGAAAATGGTTGTTTTCATTTATATACCTTGACAAATTTCAACTCTATCAAATGCAAGATGGCTGACTATTGCCCATTATTTACTATATGCTTGATATCAGGCAAAGTATCCCAGATACCTAGCTCAGTACTATAATTTATCCAACTCCCCTCATGAAAGTCCGGAAAGTATTTTGTTGGCATATATATCCCTCCCTCAAACCTCACATTTTGTTTTATACCATACACCTCACATTACGTTTTATATTATAAAACAAAAATGTCAGGTTTAAGGGAAGGATGTGCCAACAAAATGCTTTCTAGACTTTCGTGAGTGGGTTGGAATGGATACACTAACTGTCTCTGCGGTTATATTAGAATAATAGTAATGTAGATGTTTGTGAACTATGACTGATGATGCTATTTTATCCTTTTTTAGTAGTTTACTTGTTATTCAGTTGAATTATTGAGTGATCATTCATGCTTACAGGTTTGTTATTGTTGGTAAAAAAAATATGTCCTCTCCAGTACATTTAATGATATTAGCTTGAACACTGTGACATTGTCCAAGTTATGTCACAAAAATCATAATTATTTTCTATTGTTTTTCCTTGATGTTGTTTAATACGATGCAGACAGATAGTTGCGGCCTGTACCCGTGATAAACCACTTAAACATCATTTTATTTTAGCAAAGTTTATACAATTATGCTACTTCAGCTCAATTTGAAAACAAAATGTTGATTAATAACAATATATATTGGAGCAAAATTAGAATATGAAATGTTGAGCAACATATCATGTTTTACTGATCTAAAGTATGCATTTATAACAATTGTGATGTTGTTATTTCAACCGTTAAAAAAAATGTCCCCTCCAGTACAGTTTGTCATACATATAATTGTGCAGAGGATTCCCATGAAAAAGCACTGTAAACATGCACAAAATATGTCATATATAGTATTCAGGCTATATGTGTATATTTAGTTGATGTCAGATCACAAATTTGTTGAGCTGTCGAAGTAAATGCTGTACAATTCATACTTGAGTGTATTGCAAAATTTTATTTGTCACATTTCAAATGAATATCAAATCTATATACATGTGAAATACGGGTACAACACATAGTGATCTTCCCTTTAGAAACACGACAATAAAAAAAAAAAATTAGGGGTTAGGATTTTCAAATCACCTACATTATTAGCATTTGAGCAGAGACTAATGATTGTTAAAACAAATGCCCCCTCCAGTACACGCAAAAACAGCATACATTTCACAAGTCAATATCTTCTTTCATGGGAATAATTAAGCTCTGGAAATTCAACTGATGTTGGGGAATGACATCTCGTTGTCAAAAATTGCGAAATTATCATACATGGAAGGTTTTTATTTTTGACATGCTAGGAGACTTTTTGTGTGCCCTTTACGTGAAATTGCCCATGTAAAGCTATACATCCAGGAAGTGATGTATAATCAGAGTGTTTTATTCCAATTATGGCAATATTACCATGAATCAATCTATGTTTTCATTTTAATGGGTTATTATTACATTATAACGTGAATTAAATCAAAATAAGTAAACAAAAACCCTTATCTCTCCCTGCAAATAATTTAGGTTACATTATTTCGTGTTTTAATCGAGCAGTAACCTGATAGGCATAAAAATGTCATAGCAGATGAAGAGCATGGCGTTATATAGATAGAAATCAAATAAACATAATCGGAAACTAGAAAAGGAGTTCTCGAAATGAAATAAATCGGGCTTTAGGCCACCTTTGTGCACATATAGGCTAAACTGGGCCAGGAGGACCTCCTGAGGATGGTGAGATGATTGAGATGACACTGTCATCCAGAAACAGGATGCGGTCTGAGGCCGAGCACGCTACCTCTCGGTCACAGAGGCTCCCCGCAATACTGACTTTCACACGTGGATAGGGAAGAAACATTTTTTGTTTCTTTCAAACCGCCGAGACCGGGAACCGAACCCCGAACTCTGGCGTGAAAGGCAGCGATGCTAACCACTAACCACTACCGAGGCCCGTCTTTAGGCTGCATGAGTGCTATAGACAAAAATTCGGCTTATTATTTTGTAAACATAACTGTATTGGTCTTCCTCATGGGTCAGAATCCTAAATATCTAGGATATAGTTAAGGAAAGAGCTAAGGAGACAAGTTAAAGGGACTGGCCCAGGCTAAAATCATAAAAAAATCGGTGATTTTATTTCGGGTTCTTAATATGACCATATGATGTAAACATGTACATAGACTAGAACCGCAAACTTTTATAATTTTTGTGCTGCGCATTCATCAGTTAGACTAGATATAGAGACGAAATTCCCGCATTTCCTATTTTTGCCATGGTTGTCAATAATTAAAAATCAGGAATTTCGTCTCTATATCTAGCCTAACTGGTGAATGCGTAGCACAAAAATTATAAAAATTTACAGTTCTAGTCTATGTACATGTTTACATCATATGGTCATATTAAGAACCCGAAATAAAATCACCGATTTTTTGATGATTTTAGCGTGGGCCAGTCCCTTTAAAATATATCTTCAACGTTTATTCTTTTCACCACCATCGCCGGTGCTGGCCAACATCCATTTATTACTTGCCAGTGATGTGTTCTGTCGAGTGTCTCTATCATGTACCTGTACACACGATGTAGGCCTACCCACACAATTCTGGTTCAATCTTGGGCCAGCGTCCCAGCCCATTGCTGGTTCAGCAATGGGCCGACAAGTTGTCTACGACGCTGGCCCAACACTATTCCAACACTGGGTCTGCTGTATGCTTAGTAGCAGCACCCCAGCAAACACGTACCATTCACCCAGCGGCTTCGACGTTGGCCCGGCATTGAAACAGCATTGGATATTGTCCCGTTTTTGCTGAGAATGCGTAATTACTGCGGCGATGTTTTCTTCCTCCCGTCGCCAGAAAAGCAACTTCCCAGATAACACAATACATTTACCAGTTGCTGATGTAATGCTGGGCCAACGTCTGTGACGCTGGGCCAGCATTATACCAACCTTATCCCTTTAAGACCTAATCACGAATAAAATCGGGAATGTATTTTTTTCTTAGCACTTTTTAAACACGGAACTATTTTACCTAGCGTCTTCAAACGTTATATTTTACATGTTCTTAAGGAATATTCAGGCGGGGGCCCTAGGGTAGGGATTAGCACCGCTGCCTTTCACGCCAGAGTTCGGGGCCCGGTTCCCGGTCTCGGCGGTTTGAAAGAAACAAAAATGTTTCTTCCCCATCCACGTGAGAAAGTCAGTATTGTGGGGAACCTCCGTGACCGAGTGGTAGCGTGCTCGGCCTCAGACCGCCAGGGCTCGAATTTCGAATCCTGTGTCTGGAGGACAGTGTCATATCAATCATCTCACCATCCTCAGGAGGTTCTCCTGGCCCAGTTTGGCCTATATGTGCACAAAGGTGGCCTAAAGCCCGATTCATTTCATTTTATTTAAGGAATATTCCTCAGAAATGGCAACCGTTTTCCAGACGGTTTTCCAAACGGTTTTCTTTCCACAAATTAGGACACGAACATTATTGCAATACACTTAATAGGCCTAACTAATTAAATGAAAACATACACATCATGCAGGCCACTTTACATTGAGCCCGAAATCAATCGAAAAAAGCAAAAATGTCATTTTGTATTGCATGATGAATCCGATATACATTTAGATATAATGTATCTTCCTGGGGTTTTGAATGTTTTCAGTTTGTTATCGAAATACATAGGGGCCTAGATTATTCTGAATTATAAATTTTGAAAACCACATCTCAGAATGTTTTTTTTTCAATATCATACATAAATGATCTGCTTATGACAACCAGAGTAATCTATCATGCATTATCATGATTATATTAAATATATCCATATTACAATTTGTTGATTAGTTTTGACATTTTTATTAAATGCTGGTGGAATTTAATTTTTGAAGCAGGTCTAAAATTTGGAAAAGTCAATCACGTTATGTGGACAAAATAATCATTTGAAACTTTTCTTTGTAGTATAATTATGCCACTTGAACCAAATGCAATATTTAGGCACATTTTATTTGTGTTCCAATTTTGCCATAATTAGCCATAATTAGTCATAAAATTTGCTAATTATCTGTCCACAAATGCAATTTCTCAACAAGTAAAGCTACACAAAAATGCTTGTATGCCTGTAATTTTTACTAGAAAATACATTTTTCGTATCATTTTTATGATTCAAAGTTCAACTTCAAGGTAAATAAGTCAAGTTCAAGATCAAAGAAGCGAAAATATTTTTTCAACAACTAACATACAGACAGCGAGAGTTGTTGGGATAATATGAAACACTCCCTGCGATCACACGACAGACACAATACTTTGACCATGTGTTTGTTCAATGTTAGAGGAGAGTCAAACATATTTATTACATTATTACTTAAGTACAAGCCAGGCTCCAGGTACATCGATAATTAACATCAAATAAATTTACTATAGCGAAATATAATTATCTTAGGATCTTCCTAAAAATATGCAAGCATCTCGGATAACAAAAGATAAAGTGTTCCATAGACGAGCAGTGCGATAAAAATAACCTAGAAACTGAACAGTCCTACACAGAGGTAATTTGAATAGCTTATCCTGTTGAGCAGATTTGATACCATTATGCAGACAAGCTGGCCTAATATTACTAGAGTAATCACAGAATAGTTTACCAGAAAGGTAGCTGCATAAAAAACAGTCGATTATTTCCCGACGGAAGCACAAAGGCATGGATAGATAACTTTGTGCATCTTTCGATAGGGTGAAACATAATCATTGAGAATGAATTTATTTTAAAGCTTGACGCTGCACGGGTTTTAATTTTATGTTTTTACCATGAGAGGGACTTCACATCGAACCACAGTACTCAAGAATACTTGTGAAATATAAGGCCAAATATAATCGGTGCTTAACATCAAGGTGGTTGTTGAAGCCATCAGAACGTTTCATCATTCCCATCATAGAATAGGCTTTTGATAAAACCTTTTTTACATTCTCACACCAAGATTAATTGAATGGCTAAGAGGTAAAGTGATCTAAGTCAGCATTTTCTTATTTTCGTCAAAGTTAAAATATATTTTAAAAATATATATATATTTAGTTTTTAATTCAACTCTGTTGCATCCAAAATTAGAAGCATATGGGAAGTTATGCATTGGAGTTAACTATTCATTCCTACTGGCAGGTATATAGTTATCAATGTCGTAAAACACATTTCCGGCATTTTATTTTATAAGTAAACTTTTGAAATTTAGCAATAAATAGGGGGTTTGTAGGTCACAAACTAGTAGGCCTATAGAAAATGTCTAATGTCTCATCATCTTGATCCAATAAGAAGTTGGTAGTGATTCGCATATCATAAACTGATCCACATAAGGGGAGTTTTATAACAATTCAGCAGCCATTTTGCTTATGTCTCAGAGGTAAACTGATCCAAGTCAAAATGTCCCTATATAAACAGATGGACTTGGATCACTTTACCATTGACGAAAAGTATCGATTTTGAAAGTGAAAAAATATATGTTGAAATTTTTAAAGAACGGCTTAGATATTTTGGTATATTATTTTCTATGTATTTAACTTTCTCTAAATTACATAAACAGAAAAAAAACGAATTTTGGACTTGGTTCACTTTACCTCTGAGCCATCCAATTAGTAGTTATGGTTATTCCAAGATCAGTAAATTCACTTACCCTGGATACGATATCATTATCAATGAACTAGTTAAATATATTTTTACTTTACGACATATCGACATGAATTTGAATTTTGGTATGTTGAAATTCATTCTGCAAATTTTGCTCTAAAGTAACAGTAACGTTATCATGGTTATCCTATCCAAAACAGCATGACTTGAAACCACAATGTGTTTGTCGACGGCGTTACCATTTACTGAGGAGGTTATATGAAAGGAGTGGAAACTCTGGACACGATCTGCGCGGGATCCCCCTGATGTTAATCTGCTGTGACAATTTCAAAACTCTTTCCAGATTTGCACATACCTCTATAGTAAATAAGTCTTATAGAATATACTAATAAACCTTTTCTAGCCTCAAGTAATTAGTTTTTGTGTATCTCAGAAGTGTCCATGATAATAAAAAGATTTAAAAATGTTTCAACAGCAAACATCCAGCTGTACTTCAATACAGCAGTGAAAACAGATTTACTTGAGTTTGAACTAAAATCGAAGATGGGGACCAGTCGGATTGACTACGTTTTAGGGAGGTGGGTGAGGGAGGACACAATCAAAATTTAAAAAAATTATTGCATGAAAAGGTAATAGGGTATTGTGTGTGTGTGTGGGGGGGGGGGGGAGATTGTCAGAAAATTGAGCTGTCCTTCGACACAATCAAAACCGAATGACTGATATTTTTTTTATTCCGGGCAGATTTTTTCCCCGGAATCGTATCATATATAGATATTTGTTGACGACGGGAAGTCTATGTAGACTTATGCGTCATTAAATTGAACAGCTCATTATATGATACAGTGTATTTTATGATAAAATAGAAAGTGGTATAAATGTACGTGGAAGCATTAAATTTTTTAAAATAATTAAAAGAAATGTACACGGTTATGATATATACATGATAGATATTATGTCTTCCGCCCGCACCAAAAACAGAGATTAGATTATATTTTTTATGTAAAAACACAATATGACTGTATTAATAATTATGTATTAAAAACTTATAAAGACATTTTAATATTAAAGATAATTTCATGAATTTACAATGAACATTAGCAGCGATTAGCCGGCAATAGCTGTTAATATATATGTGGTGGTTCCAGAGAAAATGTACGTAATAACGAGAATAATAGCGGATAAATATAATATTTTGTATTAAAGATAATCGTGATAATTTGCTATTCTGCAGGACATGGCACTAACACAACTATGGCAACTATGTAAGATATTGCATTATTGCCTATTGTATTTTACCATTATCGCCTGCTTAACAAATAGTCTAAGTTCAAAGCTAATGAGGGAAGGGGATGCTTTCGTTTACACCATTTTGCGGGAACAAACTTCTAGATTTTTCATGACATTACAGAAAAAAATAGATGTTATTTATTTATATTATGAAAGCCAATCGTTTGTCATAATGTAATGCTATGTCATAAGCAGCTATATCATATTGATATTGATGTGGTCAAAATGGCTTTCAAACGTTATTAATTAGTATACCTGTTAGTTGGGCAATTAGCATCACTACGACGGGATGGGAAATACACTTTGAATTTAATAGTGAAGACTAGCTGTACAATCATGTTAATAATTTTATGAGAAAACACGCATCTCTCTCCAAGAAGCGCCAAATACATTGATTCGATGAGCCTCTGTGCTAATTTGACCTGAATTATTTTCAGAGAGAGATACGGGCTATTTTTACTTATTTTGATTTATTACACTTTAGATTATAGTTATCAACCAGTGAAAATATAGATTGATTCATTGCAATACTGCCATAATGGAATAAAACATTCTGAATATACATCACTTCCTGTATCTTCCCATACAGATCTCTCTGTCTCCATTTTGCCGTCGATTATACCCTTTCTCTATAATTATTATATAGGCCAATAGAAGTCAATACTGCCTGTATTGATGTTGTTGTCAATATTCACTGTTGTTGTTGTCACTAAGACGATTACAGGTCCCTGTGCCGGAAAGTATTTAAAACTGCAAAATTAAATGACCGTCAAATTCACTATGAATATAATAATTCCATAATCATATCACAAACCCCATATCGTCAATAACACTTGAATATCTACATTTCCAAGGTAGTTATCTATCAAAAAGCAATTCATTGCGATTTAATCATTTGCAGATATTTTATTATTGATAATTGCAAAAATAACAAGCGACCATTAGCAAAAATTTCCTCTCACTAAATATTCACGCTATTTATTTTTTCTCACGACTTACGTTTAAAACACCTTGTTCCGTTTGATAGCTTAAGAGTTTGTGTACATATTTAAATCAGGCATTTAAACCTAGGAAACACTACTGTGATGTATGATGATTATCTCTCTTTACTCAGTACTATTGAATGAATTTTATTTTGTATATAGTTGTGTATGGGCCGATGGCCTATCAAATAAACTTTTTGTATTCGTATTCGCTATTTTTAGCATATTGCATCATGTTACATGGTTATGCAACAATTACAATAACTGTGTGTTTTCACTCTCAGCCTCTTCAACACCTTAACTAGATATATTTACTATCAATATTTATTTAGTGATAAGCCGCTGGTTAGCCTCGCACCATAGTGGCTGTGATCTACATACAACTAATCAGCTGTCAATGTAGCCTTCAACGAATGTTTTCATTGCACTCACAAAAGGGAAGTTTTTAATGGTTCTTGAAAACACATGATTTGAAAATGTTAAGGTACCCAGTTGCATACCTTGCTTATGCCTGCAGGCGCGCCTGACTTCATCAACTCGTTCAGCTACTAAGTCGCCTATAATTATGTGCACAAAGGTGGCCTAAAGCCCGATTCATTTCATTTTCATTTACTAAGTCGCCTATGGGTTTGATTCAGTTTTAACATAACTGATTGTTTGAGACTTGACGACGTGTAAATAGTGTACCCTTATTCTGCTGATCAAGACTTTTGTCGTTTTTAATCTGTTTTATTAGCCGATTAAATCACAGTTATTGGAAAAGAAATGACTGTTTAAACTTCAATATTTGCAAATGTTTGGTAGCAAATTTAAAAGATATCAGTAATTGTCTCCCACTTTAAGTTGTGGGTCGCGGTAGCGAGACACAACTTCAAGTCGGTGAAAAAAAAAAAATTTAGTAGGATAAGGGTTAGGATTTTTTTTCTACCAATCTCGGTTGATGACACCAGAGTGAGGTATCACCGAAAACACATTCAAAAGATGCTATTCAATTTCTGATCGGAGGCACTTCCAAAAGTGTTATTTGAAGTGTAGTTGTCTAACAATATTCATACCTGAAACTTGGCGTTAAACAGAGATTTGTGTCGCATTGACTCCTGGTCTAAACAATGGCAGGTTATGTTTAGCGCAGAAAAAACTTGTGACATGGTTCTCTCTTTAAAGCCAAGCTCCGACCCCCCGAATCCAAATCCCCCCAAAACATTTTCAGGTAGCCACCTGAAGTCCGTCTCCACACACAAACATCTCGGTGTCACTTTCGGCAGCGATTTAAAATGGACTATCCATGTAAATGATATATGTATTCGTGCTGAGCAAAGAATATGTAATAGGCCTATAAACCTTAGATACTTTATACTTCAGTTTCATCAGACCCATCCTAGAATACGCCTATGTACTTTTAACAAATTTAACTGAAAGTGATTCTCCTAAAATGGAAAAGTTCAAAAACGGGCAGGTAAAATTGTATCTCGTGCTATTAAAGGTACCACATATGATGTAATAAATAACGAGCTCGGGTGGCAACCATTGAATGCTCGACGTAACCGCAGACAAGTATTATTTTTTTCCGATATTGTTCATAATAATACACCATCCTATCATTGTGACGACTTGCCTCCTTCCGTACAAGCGAGGAGTGACAATCGCTACCAACTGAGAAATAATGCCAATTTAACCAACTACAGGCCCAGAACAGAAACATTCCGTAATTCATTTTTCCCTTTCACCCTGAATACCTGGAACACTACCGATGAAGCAATCAGATTAATCGACGATCCTGATATACTTTTATCTAAAATAAAACATCCAATCCCCAAGAAAAATCCACATTTCTATAAATTCTCAAGAAAAGTAAATATAATAATGTCTAGATTAAGAATGAACTGCAGTGAATTAAAATATCACCTGTATATCAATCATGTATCAGAAACCCCTAATTGTTTATGTGGATGTATAGAAACGCCTCAACATTACTTTTTAGAATGTCCATTATATTTAACTCACAGAGACATTTTACTTGCATATATTCGAAATACTGAAGCTCCCTTGTCTTTAAAAAATATTCTTTATGGTGACATTCAAGAAAATATGACTAAAACTTTAATTACTGCAGTTGAACAATATATATGTGAAACACAACGGTTTTCTATACTAAGTTTATGTGAGTGACACTGTATAAATGTTTTCAGTTTTCTGCCTTGCCATGCTGTATTCACGATGTAACATAATCAAACATTCTGTTGTGCAACAAATGCACTAACAATTTATTTTGTATAGACAATTCATTGTCTTGCTGTGCTTATGACATTTTCTTATTATTTAGACAGCAGCATGTCTGGTATCTCGGTCTGCAGCCCGCTGCAACATGGTGTTGCTAGACATGGTGCAAGCATATTCATTTTCTAGTGGCTTTTTAGTACGTTACACTTTTTATATTATGTTGTTCATATGACAGCATCATGTCTGGTATCTGGGTCTGCAGCGCGCTGCAACATCGGGGTGGTGGATATGCAGGCATACATTTGATTTATTTTCAGGTTGCTCTTGCATGGCTACCACCTCAGTCTGCAGCCTGCTGCAGCACCGGGACTCCAGCCATGATGCTGGTATAATTTCATGTCTGACCTGCTCCCTAAAAGTTATCATATTTTACGCTGCGCTGTGTATATGCCAGCTGCGTGTATTCCAAGTGTTCTTTGATATATACCTTTACCCTATATTTAACATTGTTCATATGACAGCATCTTGTCTACTACCTGAGTATGCAACCTATCGCAATGCTCAGTTAATGGACTCGCTGCTGTCATATTTAAGTTCTAAACGCCCCATTGTTTCCGGTGAACCAGTTATAACTGTTTCATACTGTCACAGTACATTTGTTCTTGCCCTGACTTCCACTTAAATGGATCTACACTGACTTAAATTACAAGACGGAGCGCTGCGCCCCCTCCACCCCCGCACCAACTACAGCAGCCTGCACGAAACCAGTCATCATGTCACCACTCAGCGAACGAAACCTCGTATTACTATTTTGTATCTGTTTCAATTGCTTAATAAAATATGTTTATATAAAAAAAAAGTCTAGGCCCCTAGTAAGTGTACTGCCCACGCAGTATTGGGGTGACGAGCGTCTCTGTACACTGCGATCAGTCGCTGTCAATATCCTATAATAGACAGGACGGGTTTTGAGGAAATCAGAAACCTAGAGGCATTTGTGCGGAAAAGGTGTCATACCACTTATTTAACATAATTAAGGGGCACTGAATCCGATTTTGGTGTATGACAAGCCGACAGAACATTGAAAAACCTTCGAATTGAGGAAAAACAAAATGGCCGCCAAAATATTGCGTTTTTTACTATTTCTCCAAGCACTACAACTTCAAGCATCGTAATACAAAGTGTAATTATTCGGAATGTGTTCTAAAACACATACAAAGACTTGGTAATGACAAAAAAATCAATGTTAATTTTTAAGACTGAAAGAATTAAAAATCTTATGCCGTTTGTTTTTCTCCTTTGAAATGTTTTACTTGTTACATTCACCTGAGGTGACAAACTACACACTTGCATGAAGACATCCAGCTATGTAGGCCTAATTCAATATGATTCGTATGTCTGCATGTTTCAACACTACGTTATCCTACGAAATTATTTCAATTACCAAAAACTAGTGTCACTAGCAGCAAATAAAACACACTACATTGTTCAGAGCATAGTGCTTTGTGATCATTCAGCTGATGACATAATAAATATCTATGGTCTAAAACAATAGTGGGTCAAGTCGACTTGACAGCGACATTGTGTTTATCTTTTTGCTTAGAAGTACAGTCTGCTAAATCCACTTATCAGCATGTAGACTTGGACTTATGCTGATGAAACACACAGTTTTTGGAATTTGACAGTAGATCAAATGAAGTTATGACAGTATTTTTGTACCTTCCAAAACGATTTACAGAAGCAAAATTGGGATCAAGACAACAAGTTGACTTGTTGCTCCAGGAACACAGAATATATAGAGATTGTTCCTAAATCAACAATAAACTGAGTCCAGACATTTCACCTGTGTTGTCTTCACAAGTCTCAGAATAACAATGCGCTAAGTGCACTCGCACCGTTTTTGTCCCAGAAACAGAGCTCATAAGCATATAGCACCATAATAACAATGTGTCAAGTCGAATTTGTCCTGTGTTGGACAGATATATATGGTGTTTTCAGTAGGGATACCCTTAAACAAGTTCCCAAGTTCCGGGAACTTCAAGTTCCCAATTTTCAAGTTCCGGGAACTTCAAGTTCCGAAATTTCGAAATAAAAGTTAAAAAAAAAATGTTTTTTCCTATTTCAACGTAGGACCAATGACCCGTAGGACCAATGGCCCGTAGGACTAGAGAGCCGTCCCCATTATTGCCAAGCTGCGCGCATGAATGGAATTAAATGTGGTTTTCTAGACCGCGCACACTCATTGTTATGTTCAAATGACGAATTAGGCCTCTATGTTTATGTCCGACGTTGACCCAAAGAGGTACGGTTTGCCCAACTAATGGGATAAATAGGGCCTAGTCCTACAAATCACACCTCGCAGATGACAAATTCCCAGCAAACACCACGCATTGACCCAATGCCGTTTTTACGTTGGGCCAGCAATGCAGACGGTGGTCGAACAGTGGCGGATCCAGCATAGGGCGTACCCGGCATACGCCCCCCGTTATTGGTAAAAATATTGAATTTTCATGCATTTTTTTGAAAATGTGGCTTACGCCCCCTCCTCTTGCACATTCTGGATCCACCACTGGTCTAACATAAAACCAGCATTGGGTCAATGCGTCGTGTATGTTGGGAAGGAATCCATGTATAGTCTCAACGTTGGTCCTTAAAATATCATCGATGCTGTTTTCACTGTTAATAAGTACTGTCACATGTCATAATTTTCTCACAGGTTGAGATGCTTGTTGATTGCCGGGGGGGGGGGGGCGGTGCAAACAGCGTCGCGCGTGGAGGAAAGACCTCATAAGCTCTACAGGATATTTTTAAATAATATAGACTATACCATCAAACACGACAAAGACCCAATACTAGTAGGCCTAATCGTTTAATAGTGTTGTTCTATCGTCAGCCACCTCTCGAATATATACTAGGGGCCTATATCTGGGACAATATCATATTGTAATACTCTTCATTTTAGATTTAGATTTTGTATAATAAATTTGCGGTTCTATTGTAAATTTTATTTCATACCTGTAGGGCTAGGCCCCTATATAGTTAATTTCACATCGTGAAATGTTTGCCAAGATCACCTATAAACAAAATATAAATAGGCCCTATGTGAAAAACTAACTTTAGTCTACAGCACTTAACATTAATATTGGGTACCAAACTGTTTTTCCGACAAAATCGACTTTTGCAAATAATGTTTTAATATATTTTTTCACTTATTTTGGAATTTCGGAACTTGAAGTTCCCGGAACTTGAAAATGGGAACTTGAAGTTCCCGGAACTTGGGAACTTCGGAACTTGTTTAAGGGTAGGCCTATCCCTTTTCAGTAGGCCCTATTGGCACTAGTATTTTGTTGAGGTGGCCAGTATTTTGTAGAGGCCGGAGGCGGAGGCAAAAATACGGCCACTGAGACAAAATTATAGGGCCAATACTGAAAACACAAGGGTAATGTTGTATTTATTATATACCTTGTAATTTTGTTTTGTCACCTGAATAGGCCTTCTTCTTCTTCTATAACGTAGGCTTACCCCACCATTTGTCCCACTGGTGACCATTGATCTCTGGTCGGGTCAACTCACTCTTACGGGGCCTCAGGAACCGGGCTATTCTACACATCCTCACATAATCTAAAGACTAAATCTTTAACGTTAGGCCTGGCCAATAGGTCTACTGATAGTCTTAAACTCAGGATAGGCCCATAGGCTAGGTTATGTAGGCCCTACCTGTAGCGTACCGATGGCAGGTATGAATTTATAAACATAGTACATGATATGGGGAAGACTATAGGCCTAGGCCCCTACACCCTGTAGGCTACACCTTACAACCTGTTTGTAGCCCGTGACTAGCACCCGCATCTGATAGCAGTGAGCAGGGGGTGTACGCCTTATTGTACGCTAATAACGCACACGTCGCGTGTCTACAGGCTTCACAGTGTTAACGGACTGTTATCAACTGGCCTACTAGCTGGCTGATGTAGGCCTAGACATTATGTTTTAGGCACATTACATGGCTAACTAAGCATAGACTAGATACACAAACACAAGCAGAAGCCTAAAATGTGTTTTCATTGAAAGATTACATCATAGAAAATAACATAAACCTTGAATAAATCGGAATACAAATCACCACGTTATTAATATTTTCACATCGTAAGTGAGCGCGGAATCAACATGGCGGCCAATGAAATGTCGCACTGTCCCTGATCCTGAATGAGGTCAATACGAACGCTAAACAGTCAATAACAACGCCAAACTAGGGCAAATACGAAAAACCCAGTCAAATAAGTATAATTTCAGTATTTGCCCTAATTATCCATGGATAATGATAAATAGTAGAAACTAGTCAATACGACGCCAGCCAAAATAACTGTTATTGCACAGGGCAGAAACTATGTTATTAGAGCAAATAACAACATAGGTAGGCTATATAATAATATGCTGATATGTGCTCCTTTTCAAGAGAATAACAATGTGCTAAGTCGACTTGATCTGTTGTTTTAATCTGAATTTGGAATAAATTCAAACTTTATACTTATTATAGTTGACTTAGCTGGTTATTATTCTAAAGACCAAAAATGTCACTTAGCACACTATTGTTCTAACCCATCGATATTAGTAGTTAGGGCCTATGTTGCCATTCTATAATATCAAGAATAATACTGATATAAGTAGCCACTTTGCTAAATAAATAAATAATACTGAGAAGTAGGCCTAATAGTAATATCCCTTGTAAACTTAATCGAAACTAAAACATGGCCAAATTACCAATAAAATTATATCACAACTAACTTATATCATTACAGCAGAGTAATATTGACAGAACCAATAACATGTACATAGGAAATCTATAATACTGAAGTAATAACAATGGTGTACGTATCATAATCCTGATAGAAAAAAATATGGCCATAGGGAATCAACACATTTGCTTATTAGCTGTACCATTTGTGATAAATATTGATAGAAAGAAAACCTTGACATAAAAATATATAATAATCAAACTGAAATCAGAATACTGGTGGGAATAATGAAATGTTCGGTCAATAAATAGCACGCGACGAATACCCGAAACTGTGCTGATAAAAACAAAGCATTACCAGTGAAACTACACAACTAAACTATACACAAAGCTATACTAATCAGTCAACCAATGATCCATAAAAATGATGGCTATTTATGATAAATAACGTTACGGTATGGTGTGAGAAGTCAATAATTTCCAATATTCATAAATGTCTAATTATTGCGACATAAATGATCGCCAGTTTTACACTTGCATTGCATTGTACATGGTAGGAGCGATTTCCTGCACTTACAGCGTGCGTTGACACAAGCGGTGGTGCACCCACATGAAATGAGTTCAAGACAGGCTTCGGGAACTGTGGGCAGAGACATCAATACTGGCAGTATCTTCCCATCTTTCTCTTTCCAGCCCATATCCTGGGAAGGTGGTATGTCAGGATAATTCACATGTGCCTGTCTCCATACTGTTGCCTGATAGTGTGACCGCATTATATGGAAAGACAATGCATCACTCGCTGGGGGCAAGGACTCGGGAGCACGGGATTTCATAAACAATTGGCAGTGGGCCTTATCCACTGTCGTAGCATCTTGTGTGTTGTACAGTCTACATACAAGCTTCTATGTCTCCGCAATAGTCTATTTGGCTAGATTACTTTTTCCCAGGTCTTTCAGTAGCTCGTGGTGCTGTTCGAAGACCTTCCATGGGTGCTGTTTTTTTGCTGTGGCTTGATAGAAAGGACGTGACATCTCTGCCTGTCAGGGCCTGAAATGATGGGATGGTTTCCAAAACTGTTGGCACATACGGCATCCGCTCAACAATGCTATAAATTGGAATTGGAATATACTTCCTCTTTTTTGACGTGCCTGCTTTAAACCACAACCTTCTGTATGCCATCTTATGGAAATGAGCTATGAGGAGCACAAGGATATCGGTATCGCGTGCCTGAACTACGGCACTGTCAGCTTTATCTTGGACACAGTGAAGGATGATGCGTGTATCTGCCTCCTCCTGGACGGCTTCAAATGGCGTTGCGTCAATACTGAGATTCGTTGACTTCACTTCTTGTTCTTAAACAAATCCACCGGCTACTATTATTGTTTTTACTTGCTCCTGCCCTACCAGTTGTTCAGAGAGGAAGCGTGCCAAATCTTCTTTGTTTTCTGCTGAAGCTAGAAAGTCATTCCAGTCAGATGGTGATGGCACATCACCGTTTTCAATCACTCTCCTGGTCGGTTTATTTTTTCTCTAGTACGTCTCATCCCTGTTCCAGATTTGATGGATACTTTATGGTACCTGTCAAATGAATTTGATTGAACGACGCCCACACGTTCAGGACGGTAGATCTGAATACACCAAACAGGTCTCCAAATGTACCGGCTTCTTTTTGTTTCCCAATTGCACACACCAAAGCGTGTCCATCAATAATAATTGATGGATTATCACCAAGTTCAGCATTCGGGTTTATTGTGTGTGGGCAGGGAACATCTGCTGACAGAACGTCGCATAGGATGGATTTGGTTCCTGTACGAAGATCTCCATTCATTTGTGCTAGTGGTAATGGAACTGGTAAGAGTTCATGACAGAGAATTTTATCGATGTTGACACTTCTGCCACTTTCATATGCTGTCTGTTCAGCATCATACAGAGAGGCAAATGTTAATATTTTGTTTTTGTGCAAAGGGTCACGGAATTTAGTAGTACTCTCCGCACATAAAAAAATCCTTTTTTTAACAATGTTTGTTTGTTCCTGGCCTTTTATTTTGGCTTCCAGAAGATCATTCTCTATCGCTTCTGTCGCTAAGTCCTTTGTTGCAATATTTTGTAGTCTGATAGAGATATGTTATTAGCAAACATGTTTCTTCTGTCTTCATTTTGCGGATTCATTATGAACTGGTGCTTCATCATGATCAAGGTAGTACATAGTTCTGGTATCACAGGATATATGTGATCTCAGATCATATGACAAGGCTCACCTGCTGAGGGCTGTGCAGGTTTTGGTGATCCCAATTATGCCACCTTTTTTTTGCCAGTGACATTCAACCATTCTTGGCTTTGATGTGGGTCAACCTGGTTGATTTGATGGCTTGACCTTCTCACAACAAAGTTTCCACTTTGAAATTTCTGCAGGACATCGGGAGGTAAGTGATGCATTTCACTTATATATAGTGTTCCCCACCGGTCATAATTTGTGTGGTTGTACTTCATAAAATATGGCAGTATGACTTGGAAGGCATACAGATAAAGCTCCCAGTTGGGGTAAAATACCACGTTTGGGCCAAAAAGTGTTTGGAGTAATTCTTCACAGTTTTTTGCGGGTGTGGGACTTACCAACAGCTTTTTGAAAATTTTGCCCCACATGCGGTAACATTGCATAAGTTAAGATGCAAGAACATTGCATATTATTGCATAATGTTAGAAAGTTTGTGGTCTTGCAATTTTATCTTTAAGTTCAATAATTAAAATGTCGCCAGCCGACCATATGCACCAAACCATGTGTGTTTGTTTTTATTTGTGTGTTATTATTGTTGCGAACATAAGTGAAGCTTAATAGTTCACTATTAAGTTAATTTATGAGAGCGACGGGAAAAAAATATCGAGTTGTATGGCGTACCATATTGCAGCTCTAATTACTAGAGTCCGAAGTAGCAGCAAGCTGGGTAGGCTGAGGGGGGTTCACATGCTCCGCTTTCACCAATGAAATACCATGTTACTATTATGTGTCCACCCACGCGCTCTCTAAGCCAATCAGAGGGCGTGTGACTTTAGCGTGCGTTGCCTTTAGAAATTCTTTGCTCAGTTGCGAGAATTTTCTTCCAGGGTTAACATTCTTATTTTGAAAACGAATTCCCACCGCCTCCCCTTTTCGGCCACCTAAAAGACTAGAAAATTTTGATCAGGTTTTTCTTATGCTATGTTAGTTGTATCTTTATGCTTAATTGGGAACTATTGGATAAAGCTGAAAATTCACTACATGCTAGCAATTTAAATGTAGTGAAAGATGTGATGTTATTTAACCATTTTTTACAAAATGTTTGATTTAATATACATGTTCTCTCTGAGGCGCAGGTCCCCCAATTAACATATTAGCTAAAGAAAATTATTCGGTTGTCATAGCAACCAGCTGGGATATAGATTATGCAATGTCACCCCACTTGCGGTGACATTGCATAATTTTATCCATAGTTTGTTTATTGTGCAATGTTGCCCCACATGCGGTAACATTGCATAAGTTAAGATGCAAGAACATTGCAAATTATTACATAATGTTAGAAAGTTTGTGGTCTTGCAATTTTATCTTTAAGTTCAATAATTAAAATGTCGCCAGCCGACCATATCCACCAAACCATGTGTGTTTGTTTTTATTTGTGTGTTATTATTGTTGCGAACATAAGAAAATTTAATGTAAAATTATGTCGTCCGATATATACGTTGTCTTACAGTTATGATGAATATTTTTTTCAAATGCATCCAGGGGCGGATCCAGAAATTTGAAAAGGGGGAGCTCAGCTAGGTTCGAAGCACCACCTGGGAACATTTTGAAATTTTGTGTGGCAAATAATATTGTTTAGGCCTTTCTAGATTTTTGAAAGGGGGGTCAAGACCCCATGACCCCCATCCTGGTTCCGCCCTGCAGCCATCCATCTCAATAGAGACGACACAAGACAATAGATTTGATTACTTTAAATAATTTAATTCATTTACAAAATACATGTCGCTGACATGGTGTTTTGATGATTGACTGCAACACGAAAAAAAGGGAGAAAATTATGGATCTGCAGTCTTATATTCTCTAATATTAGTATTGCTAGACTGACATTTAGCTTGAGTGATAATAGGGGAATATAAGACCAGTGTTTGTTCACACGGCAATTACACATATTCTACACATATATAAGAGTTCATTACAATAGCTAATTAGTAACATTTGATTTTTTTCAACATTTTTGCGTTTTACCATTGCTAGACCATTCAAGTGGTTTCAAGCATGAACTTAATTTGATTTAAAGCCTTACAAATGGCTTCACATAACAATACAACAAAATCAATCCGTTACCAAAATAACCTTTAAGAACTTAACATAAATTGAAATAATTGTTAGTATTAGAAACGCTATTTTGGGCCATAACAACATTCATAAGGTGTTTGCTTTGTAGATGTGTGAATAATTTTACCATTTCGGCAGCCATTTTGTTTATTGCAATTTAGGAGCACTTAGAGTACCCGTACAGCTTGTCATACACCAGATTTTAATTCACCACACTCGAATTGTGTAAAAAAAAAGGATTTTTGCACTTTCCGACAAAATGCCTCTAGAATTTTAAGAAAGCACAAATATGAGATTTTCTACCTGTCTATAATACACTCCGATTAGTCACTGTCAATGGCAATGGCTCCGATCAGGGATAAGAGTTCCAATGTCAGTGGTACACCCATTCTCACTGTTCTATACCTTCTCCGACGGGCGGCAGGGGATGTCAATGGATTCCCGCCAGACACTAAGACGTTGAATCAATGTTGGTTTAACTTCAATGTATTGTGTCTGCTGGGACACTCCGATCAATCACTATCGGTGGCTATCACCGTTCAATCAGTGATGGGGACACATAATATATGATTGTGAGGGTTTGATTTGACTGTTGGATATAAAAAAACCCTAGCCGTGGAGAGCCAGACAACGTCTGGGCCATAGATTGCGAAATTTATTCCCGGGGGAGGGGGGAGGGAAAGGGGGGGGGGGCGATAGACGCCAAACCCAGTGAAACGTAGCTATAGGTTATGTATAATGTCAACACTATCAGATTATACAAGCCGACTGTTTTTGAACTACTCTCACAGTGTCCCTCTGGGAATCTCACATAATAATAATAAGTCATTTTTATAGCGCCATGTATCTGTCAGACAATCACATTTTAATATTAATGAAAAAATAAGCCGCGGCAAATGTAATTTTAAAATATGTTTTAACACGTTCCTAAATGCGGACTTTGATGACATTGTTCTCATGCACAGGGGGAGTTCATTCAACACACTTGGAGCACTGACAGAGAATGTTTATGTCCCCATAAGATGATTTGAGACGGCCACGAGGCACTAGAAGTCGCAAGTCCCCTGATGACCGCAGTGGTCTTGCTGGCTAATAAACCGTTTGAAATAAGGCTGGGAATAAGTGTGATACCTCATTTTGGTTTGTGTGTGGCAGTAATATCATTTTCCGGGAATATTATGGTGATTTAAGATCATCTTTAAGGTCAATATTAGGTCAATTTTATAATATAAAATGGGGAAATGTGATTTTTACCAAATAAAATTACAAACAAGTGTAATGAACTTTTCTAAATTTAATTTTGCCTGGATAATCTATTTCTGTTATTATATCTATTATTATATATTATATTATTATATATCTTCTGCAAACATTCCTGGGTGTTAAATTATTGGATGAATGTGTCACAGCAGTGCACCTCAAACCCACCTACCGTGAGATACATCTAATTACCACTAAATTATATACATAAAATTAATTGTTTTCATTTAAAACATGTCACATGACTTATCAAAATGACCAGAACAAAGAAAGTAAACAAGCTGGGACACTTTAATTAAGGATCACTGTAGCAGATAACGACGCGGTTGATATTTAAGTATGTATGCGTCGGTTTTCCAGTGATGTGAAATATCTGTACTTGTATTGTGATTAAAACATATGAGCAAAGATTTGTAAAAAAGACAACATGTTCTCAAGCTACCCGGTCAAGTATCCCAATCTTTCGCCATTATTACATAGGATATGTTACAGCTCAGTATCGGTTTATCTTTCATAAACACTGATACTCTGCTGGCCCCTACGTTGTTGTTGGTTGCTGCAGATATGACGCATTACATGGCATGTGGAGCAGGTATCCTGCCATTTCTATAAAACGTCAGCCTGTTTTATTAAAGCCAAATGTGAGCCAGAACATAATTCTTAGCGTCATATATTGTTATGTTTGTCAGTGGTAACTCTTTGATTCCTCTGCTCTACAGCAGGGTTAATGTAGCTACGGTATCAGTGCTCAGACACTGATATGAACACTGATGGTCATGGTATTAAGGCCTTGACAACAAGCAATAGAGATTTTGACCTCAGCCCTATCATGTGGGATAAACGGATATCTGGGTGTAGATATCTGGGTGTAAATTCCCAGGACTCCTTATCGGGCAAGTGAAAGAAAACACCATTGTACTATCACCCCACCCCACGGATTGGATTGTTCTGTTTTTAATGTATTACTTAGATACATACTTAGAGGTACATAAACTTTGTTTGACAACTTCTCCAGCATAAGTGGGTTTCCTTAGCAATGGTGTGTGAAATTCACTCATAGCACTAGATAGCATTACGATAGGGAATATCCAGTCACAATACCGAGCTATTGCTATGGCATTCAGCACATACAAACGGGCTTCAGTGGTGAAAGGGTTAAACATTGACTTGGAACATGAGGGCAGATACGATGTTCACAGACAGATAAGAATGGTTTTATTTTGGATATTCCAACATCAGCAAATTTGAAGACATGATTAACATGCACATGAACTCAAAAAATGGGATCACAAAATTGCAGCCTGTAAAAATACTGCCTCTTCAGCTTACTTCACATGGCCAGTCACCTGTAATCTCGTACCAGAGCTCATATCACGCACCTTATGTAGGAGCTAAAAAGATATGATATTTTGTATTCCATTAGTAACATCGGATTTAAAACTTAGAGCAAATTATCACGACAATCTACTAAATGCTCAAAACAGCTAGAAGAGTAACTGCAGAAGAGTATTTGCATATTGTATTTGCAAGAGTATAGGACATGCATGACCATGAAGATATGTTTCTCACAGGTAGGTAACTATTGACATAGCCGGATGAGGAACTCTAATATCAATAAAGAAGAGTATGTTTTTGTCCTGTTTTGATTACTGCACGTTTGCGCTCGACACAGCAAATGTAATTACACTTTGTGTGTGTTACTTTAAAATAACTGTAACACGAAGTTAACTGTCATTATCTTTGTGGACAAATATTATATAATATACAGTACAGTTTTCTATACCACCAGATTTACAACTATCATGATGCTATGATAAACTCTGATATGCGATGCCTTTCTGAGAAAAAAACAAGAATAGCCCTACTGCAACTGGAGTCCACCACTTTATTTTGCAAGTCTGTCATTTATCTACTCAGGTGCACCAATCATTATATTTATACTGGTATATGCTGACATATTCTTAGAAATAAAGCCTTTCTCTCAGAGAAAATCATATGTACATTTATTTGTCGCATGAAAAGTTGGCATAGTGACTTCATATGATGTAGTATATGTGGTAGGCCTATATGTATAAAACATATTAGCAGATGAAAAAAGTTACACAGCACTGATATATATATATATACAGAAAAAAAATTCAGTTGCAGAAGTTTGCAATTAAGTAGTTACACAATTATACACTTTTATATAATTATTCATGTATTAGACTTGGATGAAAGTAGGTCTAGGCCTATTGCTTTTCCGTCATACATTGGTTCATCGATGCATTAGTACTTACTCTCACTTTTTAACGGTTTGTCCTTGAATAAATGTTTCATGTATTTTCATATGACCTGGAACTAGTCACATGCCATCCATAAAGCATCCTGATGAATGATGATGTTTAAAGACCCTCTGTTTTCGCATCTATGGCTGCGCAGAAATTGACAACATAATAGGCAGAGACATACACAGCAATAACAGATAAAACAATCCTATCCATTTTTTTTAGAATTGTATACTATGAGGTAAGCGTGCATTTTGCTGCGCCATTGTTGTGTACAGCCAGCATCCGTGGATGCAAACCAGATGAATACCTGGTAACTAAGCGCAGACGCATTTAGTGACTAGACAAGTCGGGTATAAATGACACGTGGCAGTGACAATGTGAAAATAAAGACGACGCACACAGAAGAAGCCCTTCCCAACACATTTAATCCTGGTGAACATCATCAGTGATCATGGAGGTGAACTGCTGAATCACCTCAAGAGTTCAATGTAGATAAGGCAAAACAGATTGGTGAAATGCAATTAAAAGCATTTTGTGCATCATGGCCCAATGGATTTGATGGATTTGATAAATTTGATGTGAAGCAGAAGCACATCACAAGGTTTCCTAGAGGCTCTCTTAGGGGCCGGGGGAGTCTCCCCCCTAAAACTGGCCACTCCCCTACAAGGAAATACCGCATCATGATAGGCGATGAAAGGGTGTTTGATCAAAAATCTATGCACGTGCTATAGGACTTGTCGTGAGAGTGCGTGATCTCAACTTTTCTGATGTTCTCAGGCATGAACTGTCCTCTTCCTGCTACTGCACCGCCCTCGAAAAATTTGGATCCACTTCGACAACGAAATTGATGTAGGCCTACTCTGCTTCTAATACTTTCGGACAATGTTTTCAAAAATGGTCACTCACAAAAATATTAATTGTCCTGTATTGTTGATCTATTAGGCTTTCAGAAAGTATATATTTTGACATTCTGTGCAAACTGATCAGGATTTTAATCCATATGTGTTTAGCCCATAGCGAAAATCAGTGATTAGACACTTGTGTTGGGAGAATCGAAAAACTTCTCGATGATCAACGCAGCTCGAATAAAAACAATATACATTACACCAGGGCACATTGTGTCGTGTGTTCATTCTGGGTTTTTTTCACATTGCGCAATGTGTAGTGTGTGCACAACACCACACTCTCAGTCACAAAGAAGTCAGAGGCCATGGGGATTGGACGTAACTTGACAAGTGAGAAAATCGCACAAGCTGTAGCCTTAGATAACTTTAATTCTGCCAAGGACATATCAGGAGAGTTCTCGGTTGCAGCAAGTGTGCTCCACAAAAGCTCTATATTTTAAAGAAATAGTGATTGTTTATAAAGTGGATGACTTAAAACGTCAAAAACCATGAAAACGTTTTTTGTTGCTAGTTTTGCTGTCAATTTTACTCAAGAGGATAGTTTAAGAGTTTCACATATTATTTCTACATTTGCATCACGATACCATCCCCACAGAATATTCTAAAAAATGATAAAAATGTCCTGTTTTTACCATCATTTTTTGTTGACCTATTTTTTGAAAAAATGATACTTTTCCCAGATCTTCACAATAATGTTAACGGAGACCAGTTACATACTGTTGCCGAATTTCAAGCGAATAGATTCATAATTCACAGAGTAAATCAAAATTGATCACAGGCCATATGCAACTGCAGTATGCATAATGCATTTGCCGTGTGGTGGATCTATATTTTTCGAGGGCGGTGTATGTTGCAGGAAAATGGAGCAGTGCGGGTTTCATATGTGCTATCGAGAGTTCATTTATGCTATCGAAAATGGTGAATTAATAAAATATACATGTACATACTCGGGGATCGACTTTAGACGTCATAATATGACGTCTGTGGACGTCAGATTATGACGTCTAAAGTCGATCCCCGCACTGACTTTATATTGTACTTCCAGATTAACCAGCTAAATTCAGCTATAGCTTTGTAACAGGCAGCTATAGTTCACCTTAACCCAGCTCTGCTTGGCTAAATTATCAGTTTGATCAATAAACCATTATCACAACAAACTTCATTTTGTTCTGTCTTGCCTGCGTGATTGAATTGCCTTATAGCATTATGTAGATAGATAGGCATTATTTATTGATTATAGTATACCTGTTCAACAGTATTCTTATGAAATATGTTGGAATTCAAGTGAGAATGTGTGTGATAAAATAACAGAGCGAGGGATATTACATAGGTGTATTTTTAATGTAGGTGTACTACATTACCCGACTAAAAACTAAATATTGTCATTATATATAAATGTTATCACATAAAACATGTATCAGTCTAACGTATTATTTTCATTGACAGGTATAAGCACATTGGTCTAACGATGTAAAATTTACTTAATATAGTTATACAACACCTCGGGCTACCCGGAAATGTATTTGAAAGCTTTGCAATGTCGTGTGTGATATTTCCAATACAAAACGTAAAACTATTATCTGATTGGAGCAAGAATGGAAGCGAACTATTTCAAATAAACTTAAATGAAAGCGGCTTCTTGGGATAACATCAATTTTCGTTGTTAATGTCGTAATAAGTAGTGTATCCCCCTGATCATGAGTTTCTAGATTTGTTTAAATATGTTTTATCCACATTTTTATGAATCAGGTGGAAACCCAAACAAATTTTTTGTGTACCTAAACACCTGCTAAGAGACGTCTGAATATTCCTACATGATTGGGCCTCATGTTGGTGCCGCCAGACCAGCGTTGAGCAGACAATCAGTGCTGCAGGGGAACCCCCCTGATCAACGCGTTACCAGACTGACTAAGGTCGGCTGCTATTAATGTACCTATGTGATGACTTTGACCATGTCGTCTGAGATGGTCCGTTTTTGTGGTCTATGATGGTGTATGATGTAAACAAGCTTGTTTACATGACAATATACGTCTTGGAAATATAACTAGCTTTGTCTTTTTCAGTGTTTTTTATTATTTTTGTATTTTCAGTAGGCTATATAGCTTCATATTAATCAAATTTTCAAAATTGAAAAAAAACAGGAAAATTACCATCTCAAGGAGCCGCTTTAAGTAATCATATTACGCTTAAATAAAGTTATGCTGTACCAGATTGTGTACACTTTATTATCTAAACCTCATGCAAGTATTTTTGCCCCATTTTTGTTTTTCTCTAGAGAGTTAATTATGATACAACTGAACAAATAGGCTCTCTTAATCTCGAGAAGCGTGCTTGTTCATTTTGCTGATCTGACCAAGTCGATGATGAATGCAATTTTCTTTAATATGTGATGCTGTTGCCGATATTAGAGTTGATTACATTAATAACTTTTTGCATACTAGCATAATGTGAAAACAAAAGAAAAAAAACTATTTTGATTATTATATTTTGGAAAGAAACATTTAATTTTATATCTAAAGCTTGTATAAAGAAAATAAATGTGTCTATTATTGACATCTACCTCCTCGACATAGGGTATATAGTATAAAGTATATAGTAAGTATATGTTTTTCTTGTTATCACATTGTGTAAAATAGCACTATAAGACAAATAAGACAAATGGGTCCGGCATATTATATTGTTAATGCGGTTACGTAACAGCAAAACTGTTTGCAAAATGGATAAAAAGAACATTCATTCCAAATGATTGTCATTTTAGTTATAAAAAGAGAAAGAGAATGCGAACTTCTGAAAAATAAAAACATGGTAAAACAAAAACAAACTTACTAGAGAAGATACAAGTCAACCGTGGCATCTGTGATCGAGTGGAATGGTAGGCCTAATTATATCTTACAATTTTATGGGATGCGCTTTTTGCTGTGATACCCGCATTTCAGGGCTTATGATCGACAACCTGAGAGATCGATAGATGGCAGGCACCCGATTAATCTCGACCAATTAGGTGTCTACGATCGTGGTCAACTGGTTTTGAGAGTAGGCATGACGCGATTCGTCATTTGGAAGTATAAACCAACAGGATTCATCAAAGATTAAGGTGGTGTCACACTAATGAGGGAGACCTAGCAGTTGCGTTTACCCGCCAAACACGAAACATTTGCAAAACATTTATGCAATGTTGGCCCAACGTCCGAAGACGTTGGGCCGACGTTGTATAAATGTAATACAAATGTTTTGCGTTTACTGGGTAATTTTTTTCAAAATATGTGTCATACGCTCAGAGAAAACGTTGAAAAATAAAGAATAATATTGTGAGTTTATTTACCTATTAAACTTGAGTAGCGTATTGCCAGCGTATGACAAGTGCATGATCTGCGTATGGACTGCCAATGTTAGCAAATCCCAACCTATCACCAGCGTATGATCAGCCTATGGACAACCTATGGCCAACGTCACCTATGTGTGGTTAGCGTATTGGTAGCCTATTGGCAGCGAAAACACCCCGCATGTCAAGCGTGCCAATAGCACGTGCAAGGTGTTTATAAACACAAGACAGTGCACAATTATTACCATGTGCCATTAATCAGTTGATCAAAATAATAACTGATTTCATATTCTTATTTTAAATCAAAGTGAATGAACATTAATTTAATTCGATAAGTCATTGAGGGATAAACTAGGTACAATTCTGTACAAATATTCCATTGCCGGAATAGCGATGTCCTAAATTACTTCCAAAACAAACAACATTATACTTCATCGGATAATTATTGTAATAAAAACATTGGCGTATTCAGCATCTTGCTAGGATATTGAAATAATAAAATAATGATATTTGTTCACATGAAGTCATAGGTGCATCTCATAAATTGCATTCATGCACCCAGATACATGTACATTTAAATTCGATGAAATTACACACTGAGAAAGCTGACAAATGATATAGTTGTCAGCATTTATTCGGGCCCCAATTTTGTGAAATCTAAGCCATTTGTATAGCTTTATGTGGATACAAATTAAAATAATATTTTGTAGATAGATGTTTTATTAACATAATTCGAAGTCATGTAGCTGACTCATTTGTCATAAAAATATATATGTATACAACATGTACAACATGATTAACATGGTTAGTTATGTAAATCACATGTAAATCGACATGAAATGTACATTTAAAATCAGTCTTGTCATTTATATAATTATTTAAACAAGCACTGAGTATTTAAATCTACAGCATAACTACTTATAATAATGTTAAACATAGTATAGTAAGTAGTTTATTGCGTATTTAATGTCTTCACAGCTTTTTAGTTTAGAAGTGAACATCTGAACCCTAAATATTCAGACAGCATTATCATGATATAATGTACATGGGGGCATATATGTTTCCCGCACCAAAACCAGAGATAAAATAGCTATTATTTGTTATTATACATGGTAGCAAAAGAGAAACTCTGAAAAGCATAGAAACCTAAGAATTATATACAAGGTTACATCATTTCTACTGCTCGTAAACCACAATATTAAGAGCAATATGGTCCTCAAGAAGCGAAGATCAAGTTAACCTCTTCACTACCATACATGACGGAAATTTCCGTCGTCATTCGTCATGTTACGGAACCATACATGACGGAAATTTCCGTCAGATTTAGTATAGTTACACCAGGATCCCTGGATCCTGGCATGCACTTCGGCCTGGAAGTGAAGGGGTTAAAAAAAAGCTCTGCAAGATTTATACACATAGTGAAGCAAACATAGTCGAACACGTTACATACTTTATACTACGTTATTTTAACACTTGTCAGTCACGACATAGACATTTCCGCATAGATATCTGGCAAATTATATTTGAATATTGTAGAACTAACGTCCATGTACGTCTATGTTCTTTGATACTCTCATCATGTTGTTGACGTTAGTATGCACCTACTTAAAGAGTTTGTGATTAACTTGGTAATTGTTGTCACATTATTCGTATCTTGATATGGATTGCAAGATGCAAAGTATGGTACATCAGCCATATTAGCAACCATATCATTGACATGGAACGATCTGAAATATTTTCAATCGGTGATTTGATATTTCCGCATATTAACAACCATAACGCACGTTATGTAACTTATGTCAAACACAAACATTTTAAATTATGTATTTTTGTGATTTGGGATTATGCATATTCTCAGCTATAGGCCGGCCTAAATAAAACATAATGCACAAAAAAAACTATTTTATTTCGAACAGCACAAACAAGAGGACAGCTTTTTTATTGGCAATGCTTGCAAACTCGTAGGTCTCCTGGTATATAGTCTGCTTTCACTGATGACCAACCGCGGAGGCTCAATGCTGTCACATCACCGGAGATGATCATGGCCTATGCTGAGCTTCCATACTACTGTCACAATGTATCCACTAAGCACGAGATATAACTGCCGTATGGTGGCTCAATATTTCTGCTTGATATTTAAGAGACCCTGAGTCCATCACCAGTGATTATTACGGATCATCATTAAAGGTGATATAAAGCCGGTCATGTTGAGCAGATCAAAGTGTGGCGCGTTGATCACCTCACGGGGGTGTGCTGGCAGCAGGGATAGATTTCTGCTGCTCCGATAATTAAGTGAGCCTACTAACTACGTGAACGCCATTCTGTGATCACAAAGCACCGCAGTTATACCAGCCTCAATTACTAATCAAATTATTTTCACATTAAACAGTCACAATAATGTGGCCATCATATTTGCTCAATGATGGCAATCGCTTCTGAATATTACACTCCCATGGAAATATTCAATGTAATTCTCATATATCGGCTATCAGTGATGTATCAAACGTAGTTATGTATCCGATGTGGATGTAGGCCTATTGTGAATGAATGAATGAATGAATGAATGAATGAATGAATGAATGAATGAATGAATGAATGAATGAATGAATGAATGAATGCTTCTCCCCTCACAACGCTGGGACATCGTTGTGTCAATATTGTGTCTTTGGGCAAGGCACTTTATAATCATGTGCTTCACTTCACCTTGGTGGGAAGAAATATCTAGTGGGACAAAGATGGCAATTGTTATACGATAAGCTACTAGCGCCACATGGCTGCATTGCTGTATGCTCCCCGGGGAGTTGAAATGGTACATGGACGAACAGGTCCAATGGCCATGGATAATATGATGTAAGGCGCCATGAGCAGCCCTACGCTGGATATGTGCACCATATAAATACTCACATTATTATTTATTACTAAATTCTGATAAAGTCAGATTCGTATATTTCAGCAAGTTAAAAAAAGTATGTTACAGTTTTTTAAATGTTATTACGGTGAAATAATTTTTGAAATAGTATGTATTTAAAACTACTAGTAAAATTTAACGAAAATTTTAATTTTAGAAATTTTAACGCACGCTCTAATGCTGCGTATATCACTTCTGGTGGGATTGTGTGGGAATGTACCATAAACAATATTCTGATGTGGGATATAATATAGTTATTTCACATTTTTTATTTTTTTGATGCGGGAAACATAGATATGTATCATTCATCATTAATCACGTTTTTATAGTTAATACTTCAAGGCTTACATAATTATGGTTTGTTTAGTTAAAACTTGTAGGCATACATAATTATGTGTTTTTAGTTAATACTTGTAGGCCTACATAACTATGTTTTTTCAGTTAATATTTGTAGGCTTACATGTAGGCCTACATAATTATGTTTTTTTAGTTGATAATTGTAGGTTTACCTAATTATGTTTTCTTAGTTATTACTTGTAGGCTTACATAATTATGTTTTTTAGTTAATACTTGTAGGCTTACATAATTATGTTTTTTATTATTGTAGGCCAACATAATTATGTTTTTTCTCAGTTAATACTTGTAGGCTTACATAATTATGGGGTTTTTTCAGTTAAATGGACATGCCCAGGCTAAAATCATTTAAAAATCGGTGATTTTATTTTTGGCTTCTTAATATGACAATATGATGTAAACATCTCCGTAGACTAGAACAGCAAAAGTTTATCGATTTTTCTGCTGTGCATTATCCAGTTAGGCTAGATATAGAGACGAAATACCCGTATTTCTTATTTTTGCCATGGTTGTCAATAATTAGAAATCAGGAATTTCGTCTCTATATCTAGCCTAACTGGTGACAGGGTCAATAAGACATCAATATCCTCTGAACACAGAGTAGCCCTGTCCATACGACGTCAACACCAATTGCTGACAGCAATAAGGAAGTAGTTGTATCCCTTTACTAGTGAAGCACAATGGGCTAGTAATAAATGTATGTATCTGCCTTATATGTTTTTTCAACAACTCTATAAATAACTCCAAAATGTTTTTTTCAACAACTCTATAAATAGCTTCAAAATATTTTGCACATTTTCAGATCATAAACCTCCAGTTTCCAGCCAATAAGCGCGTTTTTAATGACGAAATTGTGTTGGTCATCTTTATGGTGCCTTTTAAATAACTGAAGACAACAATTTGTTGAACAAATAATACTATTAGGTATTAGTATTGACGTTAAAAAATACGGTACAAGCACTCAAACACCCCCGGCTGATGCAGTGACTCAATTCACTCAAAATGTCCACAAGTCCGACACAACTGCTTTCAATAAGTTATGCCGTAATCGAAGATCAATGATAAAATCAAGATGGCCGTTATAGCCTCTGTTTATAAAATAAAATTAAATTAAATTAAGTTTCGCGAGTTTTGTCAGCCAAGTTTGATCTTGTTGTCCATCAGTTTAAACCTAAATTTCATTACTTTTAGCGTCAGTCATCGATATATCGGTCATTTAATTTTTTTAGAGCTAGGTATATCACATATCCATTGTTGTAATAAAGCGCTTTGGTATAAAGTGCTTGAATATGTAGTTATGATAAAAAAATAGATAATTTAAAAATATTTTAATCTTGAGTTATAAGCGATCCAAAATACACAAAAATGTAGGCCTATCCGAATTCCCTATTTATCCGGATCAGTAATACCGATTGGTACGTAATTAATATGCTTATTATGTTCACATGTATATACTGCGATGCGGCCCTGGATCAGTAACCCGGTGAAAAATTTAAATGAGAGAGATATTTTGAGAAATCGGTTCTGTTTTTCTGACTTGCAATGTTTTTTTTCTACATCTCTGTACTTTGCCTGTACTGTACATTAGCTGGATCACATAGAAGAACTAGGAAGTCAGTCAGAGACTGCAAAGCACCACCGAAATTGATGGATTGTTCATTGGCTTTAGACACACTTCTGGTAAAAGTTGCATGCAAATCCGTGCAACCAGGATCGTGATCCGGATGGTAATCAGGATCATTCCCTAAATTTAATGGATTGGTCCTTGACCCGATACGTACACCTCTGATTGCGTTTCGCGCAAGTCCCTTCATTTTTGCTTAAGTAATCCAGCTTACGACAGATAGAGGGACTGACAAACAAAAAACAGTTAAACAATTAAACAGACAAACAAAGAAACAAACAAAAACGTCCAAAAACATCACCATCTTGATGGAGCTTGATAGAGTGTCTATTTTTTTGTCATTTGAAGCTGAAATTATCAAAGGTAAGAGCACTGGAATGTATTTTTGCGGGCATGTGTTAAGTGTGGTGACTTACAAGAACCCGTTGAATAGGTCAGTTTAATAGCAGTCATCTTAAAAATAGCGGCCATTGTAATTTTGTGTAGGCCTATGGAGAAGAATAGTATGTTATAAGTAAACATGATGTTATAAGTAAACATTATGTTATAAGTAAACATCAGGTCAAATGAAGAACTGCCATATGCGATACATGCAATTAGATGCATTAAAATAACTATAGTATGATGGTGGTCATTTTTTTAATTTGACAGGTTTGTTGAATTTCTTGTCAAAATGTAGAAACAAATATTTAGCTATTTATGTCATCGGGGTGTTCGGGATTCGAGAAAGCAAGATTCAAGTGCTTGTGGGTACATAACCATTCTTTATTGACATACAAAGAAACCTGAAAATGTGTACAAAATTGATTTAGTGTGTGGTATTGATTCCAAATCATAGAAATACCAATACAATTGTACAAATATAAAAACGGGACAATATTATTGACAAACGTACCCCAAAGTGTTAGTTTGTCAGGAGTGACCACCGTCGGACTCCAGATACAATACTCAGTAATACAACATCTGAAATAAATCGAATACACGACTTTAATAATATAATTATTATCGGACCGACATTGAATTGCGACAATATAGATAATTAATTACTTAATGTTTAATGAGAACTTAATAAACAATTCTGCCAATGAGTAATTAATTATATAAATTCACGTATAAAGCAGACATAGGCCTACCTCATATCTGCGATGAATAAATCAGTCATCGTCGTCGTCTCGTGTAGTTAGTCAAAATATATAGTAAAATGAACAGTCTTAGTTCTGGGCCCGTATTCTCGTACAAGTTACGATAAATCGTAGGCTTCTGATTGGTCGAGATGGTCATCTCGACCAATCAGAAGCCTACGATTTATCGTAACTTGTACGAGAATACGGCTCCAGCTCTAGCACCTACGCTAGCTGAAGAGAAAATGACAGAAACTGTATTTGGCGCCGATATCAGAGCGAGGCAATGAGTGAAATCGCCATCTCTGAACCAAATCCAACATTAATAAATGACATTAAAATTATATAAAAATACATTCACCCCCTGCAACTGAAATGTCGTTCTTAACTTTAAGCACAATAACAGAAAAAACGTCGCTGGTTTACAAATAAAATACTAAACCGGAGATACTATTTTCAAAAATGTAGTCTATATCGGTGTTGGCATCGGCGAGTTGATGGTTATTAACTAAGCTAAGGAGATAATCTGCCCGTTCTTTCCAGGACTTTTCTTGTATCACATTTAGAGAATTAGAATAAAATTCGGATCTTCTCCTTGTCCGAGTTGTCTTGCGCAGGGGTGGAATATCGTAAGATGTATCGTCAATCAAATTTACTGCATTTTATCAGGTGTTTCTGTTTCGTCCAACTGATCCACTAACCCTGTTATTTCTACTTCAACTGCGTCGTTAACAGTTTCATACTCGGGAGATGGTAATATAACCTTCTCGTCAATACCAGTGTCTTGTTCAATAATCTGTTCAGGAGCTGGAATATTATCCGATCTGTTAGCAGGATCTGAGTGGTAATTCAAGATAAATGTCATATCATCGTCATCCTGTAAAAGTAATTATTGATTGTCGTCATACTCGTTTCCTGTTGTCTCCATGACGGGGTTTTCCTGCCCATGTTTCTGCCGTGATGGATTCTTAGGCTTAGCCTCTTTAATAGCTGGTTCTTCCCTAGACAGAAAATCCGTCTCTAGGGCTGTCAGTGAAAAGCCATGAGAGGACTGTTGCACAGGTTAGTTCTTCCCTGTCAATGGTTACTGTAGGTATTGTAAATTATTTACTGGCAAAAGGTGATTTCTATGTAGTGTTCTCGGCTTGCCATTACCATCTTCTCTCCTGACAATGTAGACAGGAATATTAGGGTCTTTCTGCTCAACAACTACATAGGGATCTTCCCCAAAACGGTCTGTTAATTTAAGTTTTCCAGTGAATGCAAGTACTTTCAATAATACCCTATCACCAATATCTAATACTCCTGCTCTCGCTCTCTTATCGTACCCAGTTTTCTGAACCTCCCTGGCCTTCTCTGCCTCCACATTAGCCAACTGGTAGGCTTCATGTAATCGTTTACGAAGGTTAGAAACATATCCAGGGATAGACTTCTCCTCTCGAAGATCAGGTAACCCTAAGGCTAGATCAATCGGCAAACGAGGCTGTCTACGGAAACGGGTAAAGTGAACTGTAATAACTAAAATATGTTCAAATCCTCCTTTGCTTGATTCTAACGTGAGGTTGACTGGTACGGATATTTACTAGCTGTGCACGAGTACTGGTTGGACTTTTCCTCAAAATACACCTATCACAGTCTTTACCCCATCTTTCTATGTCTGTAGACATACCCGCTAATTTTGTAATTCTATCTTTACCAAGATGGCCAACGTCGTCATGTAATCCTTTTAACGCTTGCTGTCTAAAATCCTTGGGTAAAACTAGTTGTCTTCTCTCTTGATCTTGATAAATCACGACCCTGTACAGCACTCCTCTTATAATCTTCAGTCGATCCCATTCTCTCAACAAAGTTTGAGATTCTGTATCACGTGGTGCTCTTTTCTTCTTGGGCCTTTGCTTACTGCTGACTTTCTGATGAACATAACCAACAATTGGATCATCACACTGCAGTTGTCTCCAGTTACGTGTAGACTCTGCTGTAGCACCAGGTGGATAATCCATCACTACATCTTGGTTAAGTTGACACAGTGAATAGGCCCACGGGTTAGCAGTTAATCCTGCTTTAGCTGTTATGGCTTCTTTGGTCATTCGCTGGGGTACACAGACTTTTCGCCCCATATTCAGTTCGCACCATTTTTTAGTGAGACGTTTCGCCCCCAACTCATACTTAGGAAAGACGTTTCGACCCCGCCCTATAAATAGGAAAGACGTTTCGCCCCCGTCTTCATAGTTCAGGAAGACGTTTCGCACCCAAACCAAATTTTAGAAAGACATTTCGCACCCAAACCATATTTCAGAAAGACGCATCGCACCCGAACCATATTTCAGATAGACGTTTCGCACCCAAGCCATATTTCAGAAAGATGTTTCGCCCCCAAGTCTTTTTTAGGAAAGACGTTTCGCACCCATTTCATTATTAGGAAAGACGTTTCGGCCCCTCTTCATATTTTGGAAAGACGTTTCGCCCCTTAATCAGAAAAACGTTTCGCCCCCTATAGTCATAATTTGGAAAGACGTTTCGCACCCTTTTCATAATTAGGAAAGACGTTTCGCACCCTTTATATTTACGAAAGACGTTCTGCACCCTACTCTTAAAATCCGTATAATATTCATCAAGAGTACATGCCCACATTGGTTCAACGTCTCGGTTAAAACGAACGAAAATATCTAGGCCTACTTGGATGAAGAAAAAAATAATTATTCATAATACAGCACAACAACAGCGTCGTTGATTGCTATTGAGCAGGACTAACCTAATAACCGCCAACCCCCCCCCCCCCCCCCCGACCATTTAGATTCGTTCTCCTGGTACATGTAGCCCAATGCAAGTAGGCCTATACAATTTTTACTCTACTCTATGAACGTATGTATTTATATATGACTCTGTATATTATACAATATCAATTTTACAAAACAGAATACGGTAGGCCTAAATGTAAATGCAAGTTTCATAGATAGACATACCTCTATTTATTAGTAAAAATTATAATAGTCTGCAATTAATTGTGAGGATGTCGAAGGTCTAAATAAGTAATGAAATCAATCAATATGTTTTGTGGTGTGTGGAAATGTTTCTTGGCCGCTTGGTATTAAATTATCACCTAATTATTGCCCTACTTTCTTAATTACCATGACGTAACTTTTAAGTAAACACTACAGTACAAAGCATTAATTACGACGCTGTTCCAGCATTAAACCAACATTGTTGCAAAGTCTCTTGCTGGCGGGGGGGGGAGACCGCCTCGCCTACCCAGCAAACACGGGACGTTTACCCAACGCTGGCCCAATGATGGCCCACCGTCTGCAACGCTGGGTCAGCATTTGTCAAACATTGGGCAAACGTCTCGTGTCTGCTTGGTAATTATTTTGACCCTATAAGTCCTGCTGGTTATCACAGGTCACGATCGATCAAGCTTAAAATTACGACCAGACCTACCGGTATTTTTTATATTATAATTAATGGGGTACAGGTCTGGATAAAGGGCCTACGTAGGAATATACTTAGGAATATTTATGCCCTTAAAAACGAATGACGGCCCCTTATATAACATGATATCGGTCATAACTCAATAACAAATCAATTGAAAAAATTATTACATTATCGGAAATTGTGATTAAATTTAGGTTGCATGACTCTGGATGAACCATGAATGGTGCTGGTGACAGCGTTGATCACAGGATACACATATCTGACAATGGGAAGCGACATTTATAATATATTAGCTACAACTATAGCTATGCATGTTGCTATATCTGAATAATGTATTGAACAATTTTACATTGCCAATGCTCGAACAATTTATTGTAGGCCCTACCGGTACATAATGTACTTGAGCTAGCACTCCATGATCAATTGAACAGTTTCACATTACCAATGCTTGAACAATTTATTGTATAGCCTAATGAACTGATCTGTACATTATTTACACGTATATGTATTATTTACAATGATATTTTTTATAAATTATTCAACCATTTTATTTACTATAAATAAACAGGTGTGTGTGCCCACTTAGGCTACCATGCTGTTCTTGCATTTTACAATCACTTACCGTGTTCATTCCCATTGATTCAGCCACTTTAATTTATTGTGCTATTGATCTGATCGCCGACCTAAACTTGTGAACATAAATAATTTAATGCAATATTGTAAGTTGTATTACCTCAACGTATGTAAATTGAAGGCTGATTAAATTATTTTGATAATCGGTCTGAGAAAAGGGCCGAAAGTCCCACTTGGTCACATAGAAATATATATAGGGGCTAGGCTTAATTTGGAAGGGGGCGAAACGTCTTCTCTGGGGTGCGAAACGTCCTATAAAAAAGGAGGCGAAACGTCTTCTCTAGGGTGCGAGACGTCCTATGAGAACGGGAGCGAAACGACTTGCCTAGGGTGCGAAACGTCCTATAAGAATGGGGGCGAAACGTCCTATAAGAATGGGGGCGAAACGTCTCACATAAGGGTGCGAAATGTCTTAACTTAGAGCGGGGGCGAAACGTCTTTCCCAGGGGGCGAAACGTCGCAATAGGGAGCGAAACGTCTCACATAGGAGGCGAAACGTCTCACATAGAGGGCGAAACGTCTTCCGTGGGTGTGAAACGTCTCACAGGGGGGCGAAACGTTTTAAACTGGGACAAGTCGTCACGGCGACGGGGGCGAAACGTCTTGAAGATGGGTGCGAAACGTCTTGGGGGAAAAAACGTCTATGGTGCAAAATGTCCTGGGGCCATTCGCTGGTAACCCTGCAGCAATGGAAGTCTCGAAAGAGAGTCTACTTTCTGATTGCTATGCCCTGGGCGGTACATAATATCAAAATCATAAGCTGAAAGTGCCGCCAACCAACGGTGACCTGTAGCATCTAACTTCGCTGTCGTCAAAACATAGGTAAGAGGATTGTTGTCTGTAAATACAGAAAAGCGATGACCCCAGAGTAAAGCGTTAAACTTTTTCTGTTACTGACCACTTGAATGCTAAGTACTCAAGTTTGTGTGCACGGTAGTTCTTCTCTGCCTTACTGAGTGATCTGCTGGCATAAGCGATGACTCTGAGCTTCCCTTTTTGCTCCTGACAAATAACTGCACCTAATCCCTCTCCACACGCATCAGTTGGAGTACAAAAGGTATATCATAATCAAGGTATGCCAAAATAGGCGGAGTTGTGAGCTTCTCTTTCAGAGTGTCAAGGGCGGGGGCCCTATGGTAGTGGTTAGCACCGCTGCCTTTCACGCCAGAGTTCGGGGTTCGGTTCCCGGTCTCGGCGGTTTTAAGAAACGAAAATGTTTCTTCCCCATCCACGTGTGGGGAACCTCCGTGACCGAGAGGTAGCGTGCTCGGCCTTAGACCGCCAGGGCTCGAATTTCGAATCCTGTGTCTGGAGGACAGTGTCATCTCAATCATCTCACCATCCTCAGGAGGTTCTCCTGGCCCAGTTTAGCCTATATGTGCACAAAGGTGGCCTAAAGCCCGATTCATTTCATTTCAGAGTGTCAAAAGATCTCTCCTAAGCGGTACCCCATTTCCAATTGATATCAACTTTCGTCTTTCTCCCCTTCTTTGGTGCACCTCCGAGTGAGTCAGTTAATGCTATCTTCGCAAAATCCTTGACAAATTTTCTATAGGAGCTGGTAAAAACCGTAGAATGATCTGACCTCTGCTGCATTAGTTGGTGTTGTCCAATTTTTCACCTTTTTGATCTTCTCAGGATCTGTTGCAATACCGTCCTTTGAAGTGTACATTTTTCCTGACAAAATTTACACTTGTGTGGTGCAAGTTTAAGACCATGGAGTCTGATTCTAATAAATTTATACATATAAGACGAATCAACTGTCAAGCAAAGTCTTTGGATGGTACATTTAAGTCGTCCACAAAACAGAAACACTCCTTCAGGTATATATATCACCAAAGACACGCTCCATTAGTCTCTGAAACGTACTCGGGGCATTGGTCAATCCAAAGGGCATTCTGTTCCAGTGATAAGAACCAAGTGGTCCAACGGTAAAGGCACTTTTTTCCTTGTCTTTTTCAGCCATTTTGACCTGGTAGTAGCCCATACGAAGATTTAGACTAGAAAAATAACTGTTTCCTGAGAGATTATGCAGCATTTCATCTATACGTGCTAATGTATATGAATCCTTAATCGTCCTAGCGTTAAGTTGACGGTAGTCGACACAAAATCGTAACTGATTATTCTTTTTACGAACAAGAACGATGGCTGATGCAAAAGGACTGGAGGACTCCAGAATGATTCCTGCCTTAACCCTTTGAGCCCTCACGATGCATTAAAGCATCATTTTATATCCGTGAAAACAGATTTAATTTTCCTACAACTAAGGGTTTTAGAATGAAAATTTCCATGAAACTGGTTTACCAATACATGACAATTTTCTTTAATTTTTAAACCACGTCAAATCATATTCATCCACTACAAGTCGAGAATTGCGACAGCACTTCGCGGCTTGTAGTGGGTGAAGATGACAATGGTAAACTCAGGCTTGAAAGGGTTAAGGAGCTCAGCGAGATGATCGCGTACTTCCTGCATCATGCCTGGTGGGATTCTGCGATGGCGTTGTTTAAACGGCATGTCGTCAGTTAATTTGATATTGTGCCTAAAAGTGCTAGTCTGCCCAATGTCGAAATCACTCTGTGAAAATATATCTTTAAATTCTACAAGTAGGCTTTGCAATCGATTCATTTCATCTTCAGACAGGTTGCATTCAGTAAAATCAAATAAGCCTAAAAAGTCTGCGCGTGAAAGTTTGGTGCTCTCTTTAGGTTTAGTCTGTTCCAGTTCAACTTCTTGAAGTTCGCAAAGTAGCTGTGAGGCCCCACTCTGAGTGGTCTGTTGGTGAGGTTCGATATCTCCACAGGTATGTCTGTTTCACCTCCTTTACAGTCGATCATGACTGGCATGATCTCAGCACCAACTGGAAGAGTAGCTCTATCAGATGGATGGACCATGGCGAGGCAGCTTCTGAAACATTTCATTTTTACTACTTTAGCTGGAACGGTGATAGTTTCATTCCTCTTCACTAGAATTCCACCTGTTGAAGCACACTTCAGCATTCCTATCCTTCCCTGGTCTATTTTCTTTGAATTAGTGGACAATGAGTGAAGGGTGAGTTACCATGCTGCATTCAGATTTGATACCCTCTCATTTCCCGAAATCTCATGAAATTTCCTTTTTAGCGCGTGCCAAGAAATATGGGTACCTCTATACATAATGGTGTATCAGGAACAACAAATAATAAAGCAGGCAATTCGACACCTGGCACCATCGGCACACGTAGGTTCACCTCTGTGTAGCCCAAGTACTGCAACATCTGTCCATTAGCACATTCAACCCTGAGAATATCCGATCACTGGATATAACTGGTCACTGTCCCCTAGTAGTCTGAATCCTGTTTCAGTAATTGAAGAAACAGTGCTACCGGTATCAAGTAGTGTCGGGAACAAAATGTTATTTACGAAAATCGGAGACTTGTTGACTTCTCCAAAAAGTTCAGGTGTTACAGCTGTTTCTGTGTCTCTTGTCTCCACATCAACTGTCTTGTCCTAGGGTGGGCTTTTCTCATCTTCTGCTGTTCGCCCGTCAACAGCAGGGCTTAAGAGTTTAAAGGCCTCTGACCTCTATTTCATCTGCTTCCACCACGATATCCTCCATGGCCACCTCTGGATGTGCTCACCCTTGAAGCGACTTCTTCACTGCTATGAGAATCTCTGCTTCTTCTAGGGTTGGATCGTCCTTAAGTTTTTCCACTTCACCAGACCAAATGTCATAATCAGTCCCCTTTCCTTCACCAGTAAAGAGTGGCAGTCGCGGTGGTGGGGAAAGAAATAATTTTCTGTCTGGAACATCCTTCGGAGTAGCGACAGGATCCGGAATAGACGATCTAGCATCCATTTGCTTAATTCTTGAGGCTCAGCTCCAGATTCGTTTAGTAATTTTGGTTCCTTTTGCTTAGCTTCCTCCATCCTAACTCGAAGTGACGCCAAACCGATCGACGGAAATAAATTATTTCAATATCGAATAAGTATTATTATTGATAGCGATGTTTTCTCTCCTAAGTGTCAAATTTGAAAAAAATCTACTTCAAGTCAATGAATAGTCAGTAGCATTTAAACGAATATAAACACAAGTTAGTATTATTAAATACCAACGTCAAAGCTGCTGTTACTTGACGCCGATAAACTAATAAAATCTAGGTACAATTCTTGAGTACAAGGTCAGTGGAAATACGGGCAAAGTATTTTTCACTCCCTGCGAAACAATATTTTAAATTCCCCCGAAAACTATCTCATTTATTTAGTACAAGTTTAAGAGTAACAAACTGAAAGTGATACCTATATAATACCGCTAAAACTATAAATGAAATAAATTCACAAAATAATTTACTAAGTCGGACGGAATATTATAGCGTGAGATTTAATCACTAATTAATCCTCATTCCAAATATACCTGAATCATTGAGAAATAGTTTTAATAAATTATCCCTCAAGTATTCAGAAAATATATGATAGTCAAAAGGAAATGTTATCTAAAATAATAAAATTATTTAAAATGTTAATCTATATGTGAAGTGTCGTCAATCTGTCAATGTCGCGTCAAAACTATTCAGGTCATTATATATTTACATCACACACTATTTGTTATACCTGAAAATAAATAGACAATATTACCCGGTGTTTTCAGTATTGGCACTAGTATTTTGTTGAGGTGGCCAGTATTTTGTCGAGGCCGGAGGCCGAGGCAAAATACGGCCACCGAGACAAAATAATAGGGCCAATACTGAAAACACAAGGGTAATGTTGTATTTATTATATATCTTGTAATTGTGTTTTGTCACCTGAATAGGCCTAACTTACCGTTAGCAGTGGTTAGATGGTTAGTCCCACTCGTGATCTTTGTAGGGGTCAGCTCGCTCTTACCTGCTTGCAGGGCCTCAGGAACCGGCCTATCCTCCCGGGCTATCCTACCTATCCTCACATAATCAAACGACTAAGCCTAAATCTCAGGATAGGCCTATATGCTAGGCTACGTAGGACCCTACCTGTAGCCTACCGATGACAGGTGGACCTATGAATTTATAAACAATATGTTTGACATCAGACATAATAAAGAAGACTATTATAAAAATACCTACACCTTACAACCTGCATGTGTGTAGGCCTATTCTAAGGTGACTAGCACCCGCATATCTCATGGCAGTAAGCGGGGAGGGGGTGTACGCCTGGATGTACGCTAACGCACACCTGGTGTGTCTACAGGCTTTACAGTGATAACGGACTGTTGTAGCCTACTATCTATATTTATAGGCCCCTATAGTATAGTCTATAGCCTACTGTCTGATGTAGGCCTAGACATTGTGCTCTACCGACTAACATGGCCAGCTAAGCATTAACTAGATACACAAACACAATCACAGGTCTAAAATGTGTTTTCATTGAAAGATTACATCGTATAAAATAACATAACATAAACCTTGAATAAATATATAGGGCCTATATATAGGCCTACATACTGATGTAGGCCTATAGACTATATCATGATAGACAGTCTTCAATACATCCTTGACCTTAGCCTATGGCTACGGACCTTTCAGATTTACCCAAATATTATAAAAAGACTGAACGATTACACAGAGAAAAACATATTAAAATTTACAGCGAGTAAATCTGACCACATATCACAAAGTTATTACGTTTTTAAAATCTTTATTGAGTGGGGCAATAAAATGGAGGTCCCACAAAATTATTGCTGGTTTAGTAAAAGTGTAATACGAGACGAAAGAGGGCAATAACAACGAAAGAGGGCAAATACTGAGTATTTGCCCTCAAACGTCATTGTCGTTAATGATAAATAGTAAATACTGAACGGGCAAAGTAACTGTTATTGCACAAGGCCGAAACTATGTTATTAGGGCAAATAACAGCACAGGTATATAATAATACGAGACGAAAGAGGGCAATAACAACGAAAGAGGGCAAATACTGAGTATTTGCCCTCAAACGTCATTGTCGTTAATGATAAATAGTAAATACTGAACGAGCAAAGTAACTGTTATTGCACAAGGCCGAAACTATGTTATTAGGGCAAATAACAGCACAGGTATATAATAAACGTTGATATTCAAGACTGACATTATGATTATTTGACAGTCTACAAGTAGGCTACAAATCAATATGCGGGTTGGCAATATTGGTCTCTGTGAAATACTGTGAACAAAACAAAAATATATGTATATATTGTGAAAATATAATTATGCATATATTGTACTTTGCAAAATATTATGTTGTATATATACCAGGTATATGATGCTTAAACACCAACCACACAACTAATGTACAAAATACCAATCCACATATTTCAACTCTATTTTTTTTTTTTTTTGAAAATATCAAACTCAGTTGAAAAATTAAATTATAATTAATCGGTTAAGTCACCGATAAGATAAGTAAAAGACGATGTGTCATATAGTGACGAATATCACACCCCATATCTATTAGTTGAATCAAATAAACAAGCGTGGTGATATTTCAATTGAATTAATCAAGGTGAACATAAAAATACTACATTTTAATAATCCTTGACTCTCAATTAAATCATCCCAGCTAATCGACAAAATCAACCAAGTATTTTACATTCAAAATTGTTCAATTATTGGAGTTCAAAAAAAATATACTGTTCATCTCAACTTCAATTTCAACTTCATATTTTACCAAGACCAAATTATTAACGGTTTAATAGGCTGCATAAATCGATCAAAATAATAATTCACAGCTCATGATAACTTTATCCAATAGTTTTTTCTTCCCAAATAAATATTGAAGTGACATTATGAGACGTTAACAAAATAGCTCACGTGAAAAAAATTATTCCACAAAGTGCCATTTTATTAAACTACAAAATATAATAACTAATTATTATTTAAATAATTTTATATTTATTATTTAAATAATAACTGCCAAATGTCACCATGCATTATTAATATGTGCAATAATGTTCTTGTTATCTATCACGATGATTGAACGACAAAATATTATTCAGAACAAACGATAAATGTTTACGAGGTGAACTCTGATAGCTGTCAAAATTAGACGCATGCGCGTTCAACACTACAATACATCATGTCTTAGAAATGAGTTTACTTATAGTTTACAGTTCACAGCTTCTAAAATGATTCACTCTCATTCCTTCTGATTTTTCATGTCTTTAAATTGCACAATACTGTAAAATGTGTGCTCAGAAGGGAGTCAATGTGGAAATTGTAAACATGTCAAAAATTAGAAAATATTTTTTTTTTTTAGATGAAGTTAAAACATAGCAATATAAATAACAAGAGGCCAGCTGGCCACCATAATCCCGCGCCCCGCTCGCGTTACAGGTTGCATACTTCCCTGAAGTCACGCATTCTGTATCATAGTAATGATATACCTATCTAGCACAGTTTACTATATATATTACATATATTAAAGTCAACGATGGTCGCAATGCAGCCATTTTTTAATTTGACCAAGTTGATATTTTTGAGGGTATATCCTTCACTTAAACCACACATTTCGTTTTATAGTAATCATTTAGCTTTATTAAAATTTATCGACGGGTTTCCGGAAACGAAATGCGGACAGACGGACGCGGGCCGGACGGACATCCGAGGCAACGCCAATATCCCCGCCCCCGCGGGAGAAACTAAACAATCACCACAGATAAATTGATTTGATATTTTACACGTATATGGGTCACATCAACTGGAAATGTACAAACGGCTTCTTGGGGCTCAGATAATAGGTTACATTTTAAAATTGCTCAAATTTACTTTTTATGCTTTTAATTCAGAAACACAAACCGTAATCTAACCTACCATACCAATTATACTTCACATCATAAAGAATTTTTTTTTTTCAGCATAGATTAAAAACACTATCATTTTTCATGCTGTGCCTAACATTTTTAGGCTGCAACTATTGAAACCACCCTATGATGCATAGATAACCGCTATATGCCTATAATAATATTGGCAGTGGTATAATATAAACTATCAGAGATAATCATTCGAAATTTCGTGAGCATTGAATGGATGTGTCTACTTGTAAGTCTTATCTGAGAAGCAGTCTTCTTTCTTGAAATGTCGATTTTAGCCTCACTACCAGCATCAAATACTGATTAATGACATAAATTGTATCAGTAGACTCCCTGATGACATGACTATGACGCATTTAGTCGATTTGTGAATATAAGAGGGTAACAAATTCACCAATTCAACCATTTTTTTATTACTGCTATGCCAGCAGAAACATGCCTTAGAAATGTTAGGCACATCATGCATAATTATAATCTGCAATATCACCACATGAGTTTCAAGTATCAAAAATGATGGTTTTAAAAACTAATAATATTTCAAATAGTTTCGTGGTCAGTAAAGCTATATAGACTACCCCCAGAAATTTTGAAAACGTATTTAACCCTTTTATCCTAAGATGGGTTTTTTTCGAACGCCTCTGTAATCTCTATTAGGAAAACATTATTATTTATAATAAATAAATTAAGTATTAATGGTTTCAGTAATATACCTATATTAAAAACACGCTTATTGGTCAATTAATTTGTATTTTTAGTTATTCAAGATGGCGTCCAAGATGGCTGCCAGTGTATGGGCAGATTTGAGAAATTGTGTAAATTCTTCAATCTGTTATCAATTTTCTTTAGTAATACATCTTTTCAACTAGTTTTGTGGTCTGTGAGTCCATCTAAACTACTCCCGGACAACGTTAATCAATATTTAGCACCTTAACGTGAAGGTGGTTTTCAGTTTTGGCGACATAACACATCTAAAATGTAGTTGATGAGCCACTTAGCCCATAAACCCATAAACCATAAACCTGTTTTTTTTTTACATGTCACAGTATCCTTGGTGGATACGTCATGTCACAGTATCCTTGGTGGATACGTTATCCCTGTAATGAATAATAAATAGTTAATATTGAAGATGTCTTGGTCATATAGTCAACAATGTGTTGAGGAATAATGAGAGTGAGTGTGACATAGGCCTACTAACCAAAACCTTCCTCTGTTGATCACACTCTGATCAGATCGCTGCTGGCTCAGGCAAGTTTGGAAAGATCATTTTAAGATATATTGCATGTAGCCTAAGTGACATGTGTTTGCATGTAGGTGATATGCCACTGCTTGCCTACAGTTCTCGTTTGGGGGACAGCGAGTATAATTTTTGTCTGAATGAAACTATTATTTGAATGCATTCCCCAGTTAATAATGTCACCATACACATACTTGATCACAAACATTATCCGCGACAAATTATTTAACTTACAAATATACATGTGCTTTAATGGATTCACTGGTATGTCAATGATAATCAATTGCTGCTGGAAAGGTGGTGTATTTAGATATAATGACAGTGTCTGTAGGGATATTGTGTGACAAAGGTCCTAGATACGGATCTATGGGTGGAAAATGCTTGATAAATTAATACTCAATTTAGTGCAAATGATCCTCAGGGGTTCTAGAAATACCTTTTTGTGCTCCTGTACGTAAATATGTCTACTTTCAGTATGGTACTTTGACCCAGTTTGATGTTGCACTCTTTTCCAGGGCCATAACATTGAAACTATTGGTTTGATGGACCAAATGTTGTACAATAATTCGCAGGAACTCTAGATTTCTATACTTTGGTCCACTTTCTATACTACTTTGACCTAGTTTAGTGTATTTGACCTTGATGGATCGTTACCAAATCCGTAACTCTATAGGTGTACAATCAATCAATCAATAATCAATCAAAAAAACTTCTATAGCGCCTATATCCTCAGCGGTCCGAGCTCAGAGGCGCACAAATCCTTAGCGTGATCATGTGTCATAATAAAGCCAAAGCAGGTTAGTCAACAGGGAGCCGGGCTGCTGAGGAGCTAGGGTGTTTTCACAGATGGAGTTTAAAAGTTGTTAATAAGCACATCTTTCTCTATTTGTCAGCTGCACCACAACACGCCGTTGCCGATAATTCTGAAATGTTTTTGAAGCTTGAGAGGGTTATGATAAAGACCATCGATGTGGTATCAACAATTCCAACTCTTCTAACATTACAAGAGAAAAATATTGTGGCGGTAGCATCATGCCATGCAAGTCTTTAGACACCAGTCCGGCTTCACAAGTCAGTTCTAAGCCCAATATTGGCAGAAGCGGCTGCTTTTGAAAACCGTTAGTTCCATTCAAGCTCTAGGTGTATGTTCAGCGCTATGTTCAACACACGAAACATGTTAACCCTTTCACCGCCAAATTATTCAATTTGAATTTTCACCCACTTGAAGTTGTGTCTCGCTGACGCGATCCACAACTACAAGTGAGTGTAAATTATTCAGATTTGACAAAATGGAGGTCAATTTTTTTCAAATCTTGCTGGTTGATGTCACATTTTATCTTTATCATATTTAAAATGTGGTACTTAATGTGCTAATAAAAAATGAAAACAAGAATATATGCGACACCGGCGTTTAAAGGGTTAAATAGCCCATAACTCGCTGAGAAAGCTTCTCAGAACTTTGTTTGTCGTTTGTAGATTGAGTGTGTCCCATTGGGTCGTCTCACAACATAACAGGATAGAAATAAAAAAAAAAATTATTTGAAAAAAAAAAACATGCAGCCCTGTAACAATTAAGACTCGTCTCTAAAGTAGATTTTACACAAGAGCCCTATATACATGTCATTATAAATACACCACCTTTGAAGCGGCAATTGATCGACGTCGACATACCACTGCAGGCATTGAAGCACTTGTAGGCTATATTCGTTTAAGTTACAGGTGTCGCTGATAATGTTTGTGAGCAGTATGTGTATGGTGATATTATTACAAAGGCGGATACACTGACAATAAGTGGTTCACTCAGAAAACATCACGCTTACATGCAATATATCATCAAATGATCTGTCCAGTTTCACACCTGAAAAACAACTGTAAAAGTTTATGGGCCAAGTGGTTCACCTATTACATTTTGGATGTTTTTTGTCGCCAAATGAAAACTCTCATGTTCAGGTGTTAAATATTGCTCAACATTGTCGGGGAGTAGTTTAGATGAGCTCACACACCATAAAACTAGTTGAAATGACGAATTTGCACAAATTCTTAAATCTGGCCCTACACTGGCAGCCATCTTGGACGCCATTTTGAATAATATTAAAAATACAAATTAATTGACCAATAAGTGTGACTTCACTCACTATAACTATATTACTGACACTAATATATCACCATTAATACGGAATTAATTGATTATAAAAAATAAAGTTGTCACAATATAGATTACAGAGGCGTTAGCTGAAAAGCCTCTTGGGATAAAAGGGTTAAATATAGAAAATTGAGCTAAAATCTATCAATTTACGCAAAAACATAAATCAGTCTCACACCCGAAAAACAGCTGGAGAGGTTTAAGGGCTAAGTGGTTCACCAATTACATTTTGGTATAGCGCTATGTCGCTAATTGAAAACTCTAATGTCAAGGTGCCAAATATTGCTTAACGTTGTCTGGGGGTAGTTTATTTATTTCTTAAATCTGCCCATACACTGGCAGCCAACTTGGACGCCATCGTGATTAAATAAAAAAAACAAATTAAGTGACTAATATAAGCGTGCCTTTAATATGCCTTTATTATAGTATTACTAACACCAATATAAATCACCATTAATACTTATTTATTTGATTATAAATAATAATGTTTTCCCAATATAGATAGCAGGGGCGTTCAATAAAAAGCCTCTTGGGATAAATGGGTGAAGTATGTTTTCAAAATTTCTGGGGGTAGTCGATATAGCTTGACTGACCATGAAACTATTTGAAATGGTGTAATACAAAAGAAAATTGAGCTAAAATCGATCATTTTACGCTATTTATCAAATATGACTATACGCTGGCGGCCATCTTGTACGCCATCTTGAATATGTCAGAGTCCTTGGGAAGGATATTCTTGAACGTTTACTATATTAATCTAGATACTTCTAGGGTTCTTTCATGAAAAAAATCAGCTTGTTATGAGCTCTCTAAGTGTCTTGCTTTTCAAAATTTTGCTGAATATAGGTCCCAAGTGGCGGGCATTTTGAAAACAAAGATGGCGGCCAAAAACTGGACGTACCAACTTGCTTCCATCAAAATTCCTGTACAGGAAGATCTCTACTATCTGTGTGCCAAAATTCACAATTTTATCCAGAAGTGCACACTTCATCTCATATATTGACTTAAGAGCCCCCACTAGGACTTCATAACATGCATGTATTAAATTAGGGTAAATTAAGGCCCTCAGTCTAAACCGGGCAATTATTGTGTTACTTGGTCCATTTCTTCCATTTCAAACAGGCGGCACATCAGGGTGATTCGATGGGGTATTACCCCTCTAACCCCTTTATCACCCTTGCACATACTGGGGTATGCTTGATATACACCCATGTTAGGGTCTAGGTGGGTTTCCACTTTCATAGGCATCTCAAGTGTACAAAATGGGAGCAAAAACAACTCAATTATGCTATTTTCACCTCTTTTGTGTTGATTTGACCTGCTGTGACCTTGAGATCACCTTGCCATGGCCTTGAGGTAACACCCCTCTGAAGTACAACCCCAACCCATGTCTCCATGTGTACTTCGGTTGGACTTCTTCACATGAAATTGAAGTATTGACCATTCGTCTAAGCACGGTCATCATTTTGATCTTTGGTCCATTTCAGACAGGGATGACATAAACGCGATTTGACGGGGTATGACCTCTTCAACCCAATAATACCCCTGTAACCTCTTGGGTATGCTTGATATACATCCATGTTGGGGTCCGGCTGGGTTTTAGCCATCATGGGCTTCTCAAGTGAACAAAATTGGAGCAAAAACAACAAAAATATGCTTCATTCAACACTTTTGTGTTGATTTGACTTTGCTATGAGCTTGCTGTGACCTTGAAATGATCTTGCCATGACCTTGGGGTAACAGCTTTAAAAAGCTCAACCCCAACCCTTTGAGCCACGTGTGTACTCGGTTTGGACTTCATCACATAAAATTGAAGTATTTGCCATTGGTCTGAACATGGCAATCGTTTTGTTATTTGGTCAAGTTCTGCTATTTCAGACAGGGGTGACATATGGGTGATTTGCTGGGGTATAACCTCTCCAAACCCTATATCACCCCTGAAACCTATTAGGTATGTTTGGTATAACTCATTGTTGGTGTTTAGTTGGGTTTCAACAATCATAGATATCTCAATTGAACTAAATAGGAACAAAAACAGCAAAAATAAGCTATTTTCACCCCTTTGTGTTGCATTGACCTTGATGTGACCTTGAGATGACCTTGCCATGACCTCGGGGTAATAGCTCTATGAAGCTCAACCCCAACCCATGTCATCATGCATACTTGGATTGAGCTTTATCAGATTTAATTAAAGTACCGACCATTAGTCCAAACATGACAATCATTGTGTTATTTGGTCCACTTATGCCATTTCAGACAGGGGTGACATCAGGGTGATTTAATGGGGTATCACCCCTCCAGCCCCTATATTTCCCCTTTAACCTCTTGTTTATGTTTAGTATAACTCCATGTTGGGGTCTAGGCAGGGTTCTACCATCATATTCATCTCAAGTTAACAAAATTGGTAAAATAACTTATTTTTTGCTCTTTTTAGTTGATTTGACCTTGCTATGACCTTGAGATGACCTTGAGATGACCTTGGAATAACACCCCTCTTAAGCCCAACTACAACCCATGTCACCATGTGTAATTGGGTTGGGCTCCATCCGATTTTATTTTTTATGTTCTTGTGATTTCTTGTACAAATTTACAAGTTATCTTATTTTTAATGGGTAACTTTAAAGACAGTTTTCTCAAAAGTACTATGCCAGAAAACTTGGTTGCACTTTTTTGTTTTGAGGAGCTGTATCTTTGGAAATACTCGTCCGATTTCTATACAATTTGTTTTAAAATGCACAGAACACAAAAAGATGGTGGATTTGAAAAAAAACATTATTTTCGCGAAAAGCCTGGTTTTGGCTTGCTGCGTCACATATATATATAATCTAAACTTGGCGTATCAATAACGAAAATTTTAGATAACTTTAACACGAATCAAATGAGTGATATACACAAAAACATATGTATTCATGTATGTTGGGAAAAGTTTATTTCAAATTTTTTTTTGTACTTCGCAACACTGAGCACTCACATGAACCTATGAAACCACAGGTTGTTGCATAATATCAGCCGTTTTACGACGCTAATCATTTACCAGATAAGCATCAATACCATGTCAATAAATACTATCGCATTAATATCTTTACCGGGTGTAAATCTTTATACAGAAAACCGACTTCCGGCGTTAATATATTTTCACCCGGGTGTAGATATTAACCTGCTCTTTATGGTTAAAGTTTACTTTTATTACTTGCATATTATCAGCTTATTTATCATATTTAGCCTTCCCCGAATGTTCAGTAAGTTGAATCAGATCACAAGGGATGCTACAGTAATTGACAAATATTTAAAATCCATGTTTAAAAGGCTGTAGATCGATACGAACTATTTTGTGTGTGTAGACCCCCTGTGTACTGATGACGATATGTTAAAATATATTGTACAAAGTGTAGGTATACAATGTGACCAGGTTTTAGCACTTACGCGTCCGGTCAATCTCCATTAGTAAGAGGTGGATTGTATGTGTATTTTTTTTCTAGAATGCTTTATATACAAATATTCGCCATCTTGTAAACGTACACTGGTTGTTAGTGCACAGTTGAATGGTGATTCTGAGGTAAGTTACATTTTAAAAGTATTATTAAGAACACAATTCAATGCTTAGAAAAATAACATTTATTTTCATAATTTATCTGAAATGTAGGATATTGTGCACGATCATTATTATAGCTAGATATTGAGTCTAGCAAAGTCAATATTGTTCCTCTGATGCAATAGAGATACGCAGTATGATATATTGTGAATGTACTGCTTCGTTTCTTGATATGTCTATAATCCCGTTTTTCTTATTGTGTACGTGCATGTACTGAAATGTTGTATGTGCTACAACCTAGCCAGATTGTATACCTACATAAAGCAGGTAAATATATAGATCCGGTGAAAATATTTATACGTTTGCGTATGAAGATCTTTATCCGGTAAAGATATAAATGCGATAGTATTTATTGACATGGTATCGAACCTGATAAGTTGAACCAATTACGAAAGACATTTAAGTATGTTACATTTACTTTACCACTGGGAATGATGAACAAATAAGAAAAGTTAGGCACATCATACGATCATTAGAAAAATTATCTAATTTTGAACTTCACAATTTTATTTTAAAAAATCACGCTGGTATCCACAGGCAGGTTTAATATGCACATTTTGATAAACTTTCAAGGAAAATGGTCGACTCCCTCATAGTTTTTAAAGACTGATTCCACATACAAGTGATGTGCCTAACTGAAATCATAATAGTGTACACCAAATTAATAGGGATAACTTTTTAAAAAAAATATTAAAACTATTCATATGGACAACACTTACCGTTTATACAAATTAATCTGATTGTACAAATGCATAGGTGTCATTCATTGGGTTTGAAAACAATTGGTGGTGATGTGCCTAGCGAATTGTTGAATTTTAATACCATAGATCGGTTGAATAGCCCCGGCAGGCTAATGTTTTTATGGTTTACCTGTACCATTCCGCTTTAAAACAAAGTTGATCTAATCTCAGTTGACCTTGTAGCCAATTATTAGCAACAACGTAGAAAATAAATGCTCCAAGTTCATTCTCTATTCTGTTTATGCCTGACCATTTAGTTATTTGTAATTTAAAGTTTTGCAGAGAGGTAGCATTGTGCGTACATTCAGGTAGAGTATTCCAGATCCCAGGGGCCATATAGGCAAACGAATTTAGACCATGCCTTGTTGATTTAAATAAAAGCAGGAGAGATTTTGAAATTTGGTATGGGTGTTAGGCATATCAGTTCTTTCAAATAGGTAGGAGCCAGATTGTTTTTAATTTTGTATGTCTGAATCGCTATGTTTCTTTCCCTCCCCAATTTCAAACTTGGCATTTTGGTTTTACAAAGAAGAGAATCATAATCGGAAGTGTAGCCCCCGTAAACAAAGCGCAACCCTCTTTCCTAAATTCACCCCAATGAGCTTAACATATTCTTCTGCAACTAATGTGATGTCCACAATTTCGAATTTAAAATTCTTGTATGTGGATGCCAGAAAAAATGCCTGAAATTTGTGGTAATTTTCCAGCATTTATTTAAAGTAGGCTTAAACCAATTTATGACAGCCTTGGATTCAATCTGGAGAGTTTGTACAATCAACTGTTGTGATAACTCTATGGCATTATTGGTAAACATGTAGGCTCAGATGTGAGACCTTGCCTAGGACTCTGTGGAATCGAGTGTGAGTCATTGCTTAGGACACTGCGGGCTCGGGTGTGAGTCCTTGTCTAGAGCCATGCATGCTCCTCCTTGCTCGGTTATGAGACCTTGCCCAGGACCATGCAGGGTCGTTTGTGATACCTTGCTTAGGACCCTGTGAATTCGAGTGTGAGTCCTTGCTTAGGACACTTGCTTAGGACCTCCAGCTGAAGCAGTAGTAAATATGCAAGAATGGCATGGGAACAGATTACCACCAACAGAAAATCTGGAACCAGTTGTCATGGAGCTTGATTAATGAAAACGATTAGGTGTGGTAGCAAAAGCAGGTTGCATGTTTCGATGCAGCACGTCTGGCAGGCGCACCAGCTGTATGAGAATTGGGTCCAATAAATCGTCGCGAATTAATGAAATTGAGGTTGATGACGAGGAAAAAATGGCACAACTCTTTCGACTAACGTTGTTTTATTGATTGAATATGATGTTTCGGCTATTATGTAATGTGAAGTAACTACCGGTACACTAAGATGTGCACTGCATATTTCTTTTGACTATCGAGCTATTTGTTTGTCATTAATTACTAATTAATTAATTAGTAATTAATAGATTTAAAAGCTTATGTGTAGGCCTATCACAAATACGAATGACAATTTACCTGCTCCTAATGAAAAATTAGCAGCATCTTCAAAAATGAATTCAGCATTAAAAATCATGTCAAAAAGTTCAAGTGGCGGCCATTTTGAATTTTGTCGAAAAAATATTCAGTGTGTGATGTTTGATTCCGTGACTAAAATTGGCAATATAGCTAGTTGTTAAATCACTAAATCATATGTCCATCTTCTTCATAATTAACTTTGTGTAGTGTCACATTGGAATGATTAGAAGATTATATAAAAAGACGCCAATGTCTTCCAAAACGTTACATGTTTGTTTATGGGTTAACAAACCACATCATTTAATCAAATAATCGGTAAGTATATATCAAGTGGGTTATCTATAAACGTGTAGTTATATATATTTCCACAGTGATATTATTTAAACACAGTGATTTGGCAATAACTTCTCATTAAGCTGTCAGTGTATATTTATCTTACATGTACATAGACGCGGATACATTTACTAGAAAATGTTTCGACAAATGCAGGATCAATTAAGAAGAAACAATTCGGGTCTGTGAGCTTAAGCTCTGGGATCAATTTTGGAATAATCTAAAATACCAATGCTACAAAATGTCAGATGATGATGATGGTGATTTAATATATAAAGCATATGGGTCTATAAATGAACCTCACAAAGTAGCATCAAGTGCTTCTTTATGTTCAGATGGTATATAATGACATTGATAATGTACATTACACCGATAATGTTGATAATGGGCATTAAACTGATGGGTGATGACTTTTGTAATAAAGCACGGTGATTTGATACAATGCCACACTCAGAGCGGCAGTTGTGTTTGTTAACACATTAGGAGGTGTGGACACTATCTTGACCAAAACATAATCACTAATATAACATATACCATTATGATCAGCGTCATTAAAAGAATAGTATTTGTACAGTCTCAGCAACTAAATGACGATGTAATATCTTTTTTGAAAACAATTCTCGTCGAATATTTCGGACCACTCGTTCGTCAGTGTAGCCATCTTATTTGCAGACGAGCTGCAGTCAGTACCGGGGGTACTGAGAGAAATATTCCGAGGTATCATCCCATACATTTGTTTATGTAAAAACAATTTCTACAGTATGATTCCCTGCGAGAGAGCTATTAAATGTGTGATGTGATACCTGAAAGTTTTCAGTCGATATCCCAAGTGATTTTATTTTATTTCAAAAGGAACCGACTGAAAATGTCATAATGGTATTATGTTATAGAAGTGGTTATTTTGTGGTCACTCAAATATTAGTCCACACCTCCTAATTAGTTAATAAACACAACTGCCGTGGAACCAAGAAGGGTCATTATGATGTATACTCGTCCAGGAAGTGCTCTACCAGTGTTCTACTATGTATTTTATCTCATGAAGTGGCGACCATACTTCAATAATATCCACCAGTCTGAGGGTTCATCTTGTGCGTGTTGGATTCACTGCATTTCTAGTGACACACCCCTGCATACCAGGACATTGTAAAAATGCTTAGAAGAAGTTTAAAAGACGTTGCAACTGCATAGCGCAAGATTGAGATTGCCAAACAACGAAGTATAGATTCTGTCATATGACCTTTTTGCAGTCTTCTCCTATTTTTTGATGGCGATCTACCTGCCAAAGCAGACAAATCTAGGCTGCTGGCAGAGATAAAACACTATTTGAGTCAAAATAGTTGGCCATTGCGGTCAGTAATTTTAAAAATCACGCCATCTGTGTTTTTTTATGGCAAAATTAATACAAATTCAATTATCCAACTACAGTACATTTGGTGGTGTGACTCGCCAAGTAATTGCCTCAGCTAAACACACATGTGTAAATGAGTTGTTGTATGTCATACTTGACTCCAACTGTGAGATGTTACTGAAGTAGGGTGAACGGGTACGCAGGTCAGATGTTACTCCCATTGACATTTTCTTTATGACCAAAAGTGTTCCCACACCAGTGCACTAGACAAATTGTGGGCGTCACCACAGAACAAGCAAGGGATTGGGCCCACAGCTATTGGCTCGTTAACTTATGAAGGAATATGCCAATGTCACAACTTCAAGTGGCTGGAAATTTAAATAAGATATCTTAGCTGGAAAAGGGTTATTATTGACCAGTGGAAAATCGAAGCTAGAGCCAAAAATATGGATCAGGGTTCCTGGGATTATTTTTGTTTCATAGACCAGCTAAAGGTGGGGTCTCATTGTCTTGGCGCAGCCCAATAAACAAAAGACATTGATCCGATGTTGGTTAATATTGGGCCAGCGTCGCAGACGTTGGGTCAACTTTGGGCCAGCAATGGATCAATAACTTGTGTTTGAGGGGAGAGTTGGGCCAGAGTCGCGGAAAGAGCTGACTAAGACATTTATTATGATTTCAAATTTAACAAATCCTTTGGTCTCTACGGTTTATATATATATCTACAAAAATATTTGACGGCTTTTTAAAAGGGTTAACCCTTTAACCGCCAAATTATTCAATCTGAATTTTCACCCACTTGAAGTTGTGTCTCGCTGACGCGATCCACAACTTCAAGTGAGTGAAAATTATTCAGATTTGACAAAATGGAGGTCAACTGTTTCCAAATATTGCTGATTGATGTCACATTTTATCTTTAACATGTGTAAAATAGGGTACGTAATGTGCTAATAAAAAATGAAAACCAAATATATGCGACACCGCCGGTTAAAGGGTTAAACCAACATTGATGTGCGAGATGCCAGTTCCACCATTGATATTTCTTGAGAACTAAATACACAGTAGAGTGCTTGATTAGGATTGTGAATTAGGGCCTATACAATGGACGCATCAGTATTTCGATTTCAAAGGGCTAGATACCAGCTTCAACCACAGAACATACATTACTAGAATGGACAGCCAATGGGAGGCGGCGTGCAATAGCGCCGCCATTTTGAAGTGATGAGAGTTGCCACTTCCGGTTTCTAAAGACATGGCAAATGGCAGACACATGGCAGAGTACTTGCATGCAATACTGAACAAAATATGATCTATCGAAGCTAATTCATGCCATTTAATTATTTAACGAACATTAACAAGTTAAATAAACATTAGGAATTATATTACTTTAGTAAAATTAGACATAATCAATGATGTACCACTTGAAAGTATTTTTATGTAGTGGCCTAATGTCGATCTCTGGCTCTGCACTGCAGGCTGCATTCCAACTTTACAAGATTCAGTACCAGTCCTGACATCACTACGCTCGTTGTTTACTCGGCTTGTCCTTTTAAACATTGTGATACTGACCAGCTGACAGTGACACTGTGAGTGTGACACTGACAGTGAGTGAGTGACCGCCTGGTGACAATCACACATCATGTCAATATGACACCTCAAAGTCAAAGAGTCAAACACCAGACCTGTCAAGCCTCGAATCAAGGGACTAGCTCCACAGGACCACACATGATCTAGTGTATGAGCCAGAGGGGGTCCTCACTACCACTTGGGGGGGCAAATGTCCACTATATTTTTCTGAAAGCTATATATCTAGGGATACTATTTTTGTATGATAGCAGTTTAGAAAAGGTAGCTTAACAATTTTATAGATGTATTAGTAGACCACCCATTCGTGAGAAAACTGCACGTTCTGGTTACTTCGACGCGTTTTTATGAACGCGTTCTGCAGTTTATTATTGACTGATATTGACAGTAAACAAAGCAGACGACACGTGCAAAATGACAAAAAAATGCCTTCTACTGAAAGGTGTAATCATACTTAACACAAACATGTAATATATTTAATAATATTTTATCGATACCCAAAATATTAGGTTTTGAATCTTAAGCTACTGTGATTAGGATAGGATTTTGTGACCCGTACACCCGAGTTTTGGAGTGCCGGTTGAAAACCGTGACCGGCGTTGTAGACAACTCGTATTTTAACAGACATTAATACTTTCGTTTGCATGTATAAGACATCCCCTGACACATAATGGTTGCTTTATATATAAAAATATACAACCAAAGCAATAAGATGTCTCCATCATGAAATTAGCCAAAGAAACAATCATCTTTTTTGTTGTGAATGCCAGACACAGAGCACAGGACTGCGGTACTATACTGCAGTCATACGCGTTAAATATTATCGCGTTGACAGGCATTGTGTTTTTGACTCCATTTAGAAGTTGGTTAATTTCACAGTTTAACTGGTGAAACCCCCCCCCCCCCCCCCCATTTCAACATCTTATAGCCTACACAATTAAAGTTGGTGGAGCTGTGCATTTGGCAGATTCCAATGAATGAACATAGGCTACTCATAGGGCATACGTTCTGTTAACAGTTAATTACATAATCATGTTTCGTCGCCATGCTTGAGCTAGGACGTCGAATAATCTGTAGAAACGTGTGCAGCGATAATTCATGTTGATAAACCTATAAAACATAGTCTTCACGGTAGAGGATCTACAGTAATGAGTAGACATCAGGCCTACCCGGCCTACATAATGGTATAATAATTTATTGCTTCTATAGGCTACGTGGCTTTTTCAACCAAATAGTCTAAGTGGTCAAGATATCCTCAAAAAATCTGTAGGCCTATGTAGGCCTATAGGGCCTACTCAAGTGGGCCTAGGCCGCCTATAATATTTAGGGCCTAGGCCTACATAAGATGCTAATTTTGGTTGCTCATACCAAATTTTGGCAGCCCAAGCAATCTGATAAATTTTAACGACGAAAAACTGACCCTGCTTGATAGGCTACTGTGCTTCCTCCCCCCCCCCCCCCGGCCATTCATTCCCTAGGCCAAATATCATGATGTTTGTTTTTAAAGTTAAATTCGATAGGACTATTTCAATTGTTTGCAAGCCTTCGTATTTTTTTTTTCAATGCGAAGTTGCAAAAACGTAATTTACTACGAATATATATATAGGCTACGTTTGCTGTCTAGGCCTAACATAATGACATTTTTTTGGTAGGCCCCCTATAGGCATATCCTACGGAAGTTAAGACAACATTTTTGTTCTCGCTATAGGGCTACAGGGCAATAAATTTATATGATTCTAAGGCCACAATGTTTTTTCTCTGTTTCAGATGAGCGCGCGCATTAGATTTAGGCCGCGCATTACCAAAAATGCCCAGTGCGCGCATTCAATAATTGTTGCCGATTTTCAAAAAAAAAAGTTAGTTTCGGTAGATAAAAAAAACATTCCGAAAAAAGCCAAGTTCATTTCAGGAAATAAAAAACTTTTTTCCAGCTATGTTTTTTTCGCTTGTTTTTTTCTCGTCGCCCTCATTAACTTTATTTAAAATAGGTCTTTTTTTTTATTTCGTCGCCCTCAATAACCTTTCCAGAAATTTGTCCAATGTTTTTTTTGTCGCTCTCAATAACTTTTCCGAAGATAGGTTGAATGTTTGTTTTTTCCTAAATGTTTTTTTTACCGCCCTCCCTCATTAGATTTTGGATTTTTCTGATCTAAAACAGAGAAATAAAACACAGTGGCCTAACGCTATTTGTCACATCAATTGGGCATATTTATTCCACGCACAATCTTTTTCTTAAAATTATTTTTGTTACTTGTTGTTATCACTCTACAAATAAAAAAATGTATTATTGTAAAAAATCTAGCAAATTTTTGCATGAAAAAAATGTTTTGTTGCTCAGAGAAGTATTTTCCACTAATGTCTGTATCCCACTGGGCACACAACGTCATTGAAATGGTTAGTGTAGTGTAGCTGTAATCACACTGAAGGTTAACCATGTATGCTAGTCACAGACACCAGTTCTTTATACAAGCATACATAATACTCAAGTATATCCACATTCTTACATTGTTAAGCATGACACTCAGATATTTTGCGAAACGCAGTGACGTCACGGAAAACCATTTTTGAATTGCTACTCAGTAAAAACAATGTTATACAAGATCCCCTCCCCCCATACTTCATTGTATTAGCTAGCTCGGGGAAAATGTTGGAGCTCCATGTTATTGAGTTTCACATACCATAGGCCTACTTATGATGTTCCTTGTGGAGACAGGTGATGTGAATACATTATAATAATATTATATAATATTTACTGACCTACCGCTTCACACAAACCAATTTAAATTAGCATTTACAAACTTGAAAACAAATTACCTAGAATAAATTCAGACTACTTATAAGACATTTGTTGTGCTGACTAAATGTTTTCTACATGTAGTTTTAAAATGTGTTGAAACTGAAAACATTTACATTGGAATACACTTTAAATCAATTTTATTCTATGTATTCATAGATCTCCTGCTACGTGTACCAAACATACCCACCCCAACCCCCTCAGACCAGATTTTTGTCATTAAAAATAACAATCGGAAATGAAAAAGGGCCACTAAACAGCTCACAATTCAACTTTCTCATGGCTCAACATCAAATTGAAATGGATTTCAAAATGAGAAATGTGTGTTCATGTCACTATATGATTTAGGCTAGTTCAGAAATTTTGAAATTAGTATAGATATTTTGAAATATTCTCAATAAAATCCTTTTTTATTTGCCCTATTGAAGCTGTAGATTATTGTATGTAGGCCCCTATGTTTTTTGTTTCACCTATACATACCTCAATTGAACTGTGTAGCTTTTGAACAAGTGACTGTGAGCTGGAATGAATATTTAGACTTCCTTTGCCATGATAATGGCAATCTATCAGCATTTTGGATATCTTACGTTGACATATTAGGTGACATATTGTTGGGTCTGTTAAGAGCATCTAGAGAAGGAAATTGGCATCTGCACCTCTCAGCTATAAGTAAAATTATTCCATGGTGTTTTGCTTATGACAGAGCTAAGTATGCAAGATACTGCATACCTTACAAAAATGTACAGCCTTAAAGATAAACACCCAGAGGTATACAACATATTTTGTAACGGTGAATTTTCAGTACAAGTGGCGGATCAAAATCCATTTGGACGAGTTCCAGTAGATCAAACGATTGAAATGACTATAAATAAAGATACGCAAACAGCAGGAGGGATAACAAAGTTTAGTAAAAAATCTGAAGCCGTGAGTAGATTTTATCTCACAGCGGAATATCGCAGTGGCTTTCTTGTAAACCTGAGTGACAGTACAAGTACAAGTAGATCATCTTTAAACCATTCCGATCTACAAAAAACAATAATTGAGAAAGACAAGAAGAATGTATCAACTATTGTGGAGTTATTTGATAATTGGATTAATCCGTTTGAAGAAAATGAATTGGTATGCATCTCTACAACAAGAACAGCGCCCGCAGATATCATGGAAGATTTACTCAACGCTCACAACACAGGTAAAAAAACATATGAAAAATTCAACTTTGACAGACTGCAAAGCAATCCACCTTGACTGAAATTCCATGACCCGCTTTCGAAAAACAAACTGAAAACTTTCTCTAATCTAGTCAAAAAGAAGAAAGCTATATCCAATGGTAAAGCTGTGATGTTGAAGACAGATATGTCTTTGTTTGGAAGAATAATTATAATAGCACAAAGTGGAAGCCTTGGTATGAGAGACGTTTTTGCACATCCACTTGGACCTTTACCATGGTCACTGGCAAATCCTGATGGAACACCACGGAAAACAGCTAAATCTGTTTTGACCAAGCATTTGAATAAACTAGCACCTCCGACAAATCCTTCCGAACCAATTCAGCAACTATAGTTGATGGGATGAGTTTAGTACATAAAGTAAAAAACGAAGTAACTACCATTGGAGATGTGGCTGCTGATTTGCACGGAATGGTGTGTAAATAAGGTATGCACAGTAACAGAATAGACGTTGTTTTTGACACTTACCAGACCATATATATATAAAAACGTTGAAAGGACACAAAGAGGAGAAGAAGGTCTGCAGCTGCACAATATTACATCTACTCAGCTGATTAGACTGGAGATTATTTCTCAAGCAAGCAAATAATACAGCTAGCCTCATATAATTTCTAATCCATGAATGGCAAAAACCTAAATATACACAAAAATTACAGGACTATAGGTACTCCATGCCACAGATTGCAAAAAGTGATGACGAAGTGTGACGAAGTTGAAGAACTAATGAGCGAAGATGAGGAAGCAGATGAACGCATGCTACTGCACGCTGCCCATGCTGTAAAAGATGGTTACTCATCAATAATTATTTCTTCAGAGGATACATATGTTTATGTTCTGTGCTTGGCTTTTAGTGACACCATCGAAGTTCCTCTTTTCCACAAATGCAGAACACAAACACATAGGCCTACGCGATTGATTGACATCCGCCAGATATGCTCTGCTATCGGCTCACAGTTTTCTAAAACACTGATAGGACTGTAAAAAAGTAAAATTCGTGCTTTAGAATTGATTAAGACAAGCAAAGATGCCAGAAAAACCTTTATACATTTGGAGAAAATTGGGATATCATCCCAGAATTATTTACTAGATTGGAAAAGTTCACATGTCTTCTATATGCAACAAAGCCGGTGACTTCACAAATTAATGACTTGCTATACAAAAAGATGGCGAAGTTGAATCTTACCAACTACCACCATGCAAGGACTGTCAGGCAAAGTATGCATTGCGAGTAAATTATCAAGCAGCTATATGGAGACGAAGCCTTCAAGCATGCCCTGAAATTCCAAATCCAAAAGGGCATGGTTGGGAATTAGAATCAGACCACGACCAACAATTTCTCACAATAGACTGGATGACAGGCTCCCCAGCCCCTGAAGCTGTTTTGGAATTGATGTCCTGTAAATGTTCAAGAGGATGCAAGTAACCGTCATGTGTGTGTATCTTGAATGGACTGAAATACACTGACATATGTTGACTTCGAGAGTGCAGCAATAAAAAACCAGAAGATTGCGAAGCAGACTTTAGTTTACAAGATGCAGATAATGTACTGAACATATAAACGACATATACAAGAAGACACAATGTAATACATGTATATATGCAATATACATTAATAAACAGATATGTTTAGGTTTCTTGTTGATTAAACATTGTTCAGAACTCGATTTTATTGAATGTATTCATAGCAAACAACTGCACTATATTATGGTAAACTTTCACGCCTAAATTTACCATTCGATTCTTCACCCACTACAGGCCGCGCATTTCTGTCGCCATCTAGTGGATGAAGATGACTAGTCTTCAAAAGTGTGATAAATTGAGAAAAATGCTGTATGGTTAAAAAGTTCTATAGAATTTTTTTCAATTCGAATTTCTGTAATGCATATAAATGATGCTTTGATACACCATGAATGGAAAAATATTTAAATAGTGAGATATAAACGGTTAATAATTTACAATTAAAAGCTTCATCAACTACAGGCCGCATATTACTATCGCAATTCTTGTTTTGTAGTGGATCAAATCAACTAAAAAATGTAACACAATAAATACATTGCCTTCTCTGTAATAAATTTGTATTCTTCAGTTTTCATGATGTTTATGGATGCTGGATGCAAAATGATGCTTGGATGCATCATCAAGGTTTAAATGGTGTATAATGATCACACTACCAACTATTATAAGAAAATATAGTATGTATCTCATTAGTATGTATGTTTTAAAACATAGATTTATTGTTCATGACACATACACATCGATTGTCATGGCTATAACTCAATTATATTCTTAACCAACATGTAAATAGGTTATATGCATAAACTACACAGTCACTTATAAAATATAATTATAAATGTAGCGTACAACAGGAAGCTGATGCTACTAGTTTTCTTATTAATTATACGTAGTGTGTGTCATAGTTGATTAAACAATTGCAAAGGGGATCCAACGATAAAAGAAAACATTTTCGTGTATTTCCAGATATGAATGTTTAAAATTTGACTTTCATATTGCTCATAACCTGATAGCACATGCATGTCAAATGTTACGGTTTCACCCTAGCTCGCTGAAATATTATCAACCTGTATGTATAGCAATTAAATAGTTTGTAATTCGCTATGTTTTAATGTGTACGTAACAACATATACAATGTCACGTACAAGGATATATTTGACTAATATGTGAAATAAAAGTAATAATTTAGCAGATTTAAGGATCTCCTTTTCAATGGAAAATAAAACAATTGGAGCGAAATGTGTTCATTATTAATTTTTGTCTTCTTCCTGTAGCGTATATTTTCATTTGGCTTCCGGCTCTATATTAATTTTAAGCGGGTATATTTCATTCTTGTAAGTTTATAATAGCATTTTGGGGTGGCTCATTCGATATGATATTAGTGCTATGCGTGATCATGCTAATGTATAAGTAATCTACACTTGGTGACCTCTGATGACCTCGCACAGGATCAGGGCGGTGACCACGACTAGAATATCGCAATGAATTTGTACCCCTAGTAGGTAACACTACTAATTCAGCCTACATGCCTAAGTTATATATATATGTCGAACGATATGTACCCTTGAAATACGCTGGCAATGTGTGATCGCTTAATAATAATATTCATTTTTATCTGAGTAAAACGCCGTCAAAATGTTATTTTTCCATAGTTTTATGTATATTTTCCCACTTCTGTGCATTTTTCCAGAATTAAGCGAGTTGTGGTAAGTGTTTATGGCAGGTACAAAGATATAAATGTGCACTCAGGCACATTTTTGGGAAAAATGAAACTGGTTGAAAAAATACCAGAATTTGTCCTTTAGTGACCTCTAATGACCTTGTACGGGGTCAAGGAGGGGGTTGGGGGAGATAACACTAAAATATATAAAAAATGTAACATTTCATTTTAAGGTATCATTCCCAATGTAGTGCGTGCATACATGGGGTATGTCGGTCCAAATGTTCTGAAATACGCTAGCGGTGTGTAATATTGTTAATTAATAACATTAATTTTTAACTGAGAAAAAGGTCGTCAAAATTTTGTTATTCCACAGTTCTATGTCTAATTTTTTGTCACATTCATGCCATATTTTCACAGCTAAGTGTGCTATGATTTTTTAATAAGGCATGTACAAAATATATGTTCTGCCAGACAAAATTTTGAAAAAAATTAAATCAATTTTTAAATTTACCTGGTGATGACCTTTCGTGACCTTTGATGACCTCTGATGACCTCGCGAGGGGTCGAGTGAGGTAACCACCACCGTAAAATATTACAATGAGTGTATTCGAGGTTATTGACAGAGCAGTTGTTTCCACTTTCTTGCGTGCACAGAGCTAAATAAAGCTAATTTTGCTCTCACTGTATATTTACTGATAAACACTTTCAAAAAATTGCGCCAAAATGCATATTTATATATATAAATAGGGTCCACTATTATGACTGTTAAATCGTAAAGCTACCGAATCTAAACTGCTATCATGCAGAAATGACATCCCAAGATATATAGCTTTCAGAAAAATATAGTGGGAATTTGCCCCCCCAAGTGGTAGTAAAGGCCAAATTTTCAGGGTCTGGCTCATGCACTAATCAGTCACTTTTATTCACAACGGACACAAGTCTTGGCGTTGCTTCAGTCTAGACTAGGCTAGTTGAGCTAACGTTAGCCTAGTATGTAACATTTGTGGGCCTAGGTAGTAGTCAACATTGTCAACCGGTCCCGCCCCCGCAGTGCCAGACAGGTGCCCCGTCTAGCCTAGGGCTAGTCTATGTGAATTCATATAATGAATGTGCCTATAGACTATTTGTAATTCAATGAATCTTAGACTTTGTAGGCCTACATTGTAGCCTGTACTGTAGGCCTATCTTAAAATCATGGCTTCTCCCAACAACGTCAACAGTCAGTAGTCTAGAGATTTGTAGTCTCCATATTTGCATCTCTTAGAGACTAGGCTAGTCAAGCTTACATTTTGCACTGAGTCTGTGAATCAGGGCCCCGTTTTATCAACATGAAAAGATACGAGATCTCGTAATTCTTGTGACCTTGGCCTGCCACTTACGGGAATATAGAACCTCGTTGATTTTCCTCGTATGTCTCCCTCTTTAACATGTATAGGGAGGATACGAGCACTCTGACCCAATCGTTGAATTTTAACGATCTTCATATGCAAATGAGCTGTTTATACGAGCTCGTATCTTTTCATGTTGATAAAACGGGGCCCAGACTCAGTACCGTAGGCCTAGGCTACTGACAGTGGCATAGATCTGCAAAAACTAGACAAGTCTAGGCTTAACAGTTCAGATTACTACTAGTGGACACTAGTAAATCATTGCTTTACGTCACTTTTCGGCACATAGACTAGGCCTATTGTGACAATTCTTAACAGATTTTAATGAAATTTTGAAAAACAAATTATCAAAAAAAATCCTAACAGGGTCGAAAAATTTTGTACAATTATGCCCAAAATTATGACGTATTTCAAAAGTTAGACCATTTGACATGTAGTAGACTATGCCTAAATTAAAATTTTGACGTCCCTCCATAAATCCATTGAATAAATCCTAGAATTTTATTACATGTAGACTATCGGGTATGCCTATGTCAAAAAGTCGACCTTTTGAGAAAGTTTTACTGCTGTTGGGATTTGACTAGAAAATAGCCTTTGCTAGCCTAAATTTCAAGGAAATTTCGGATAAATCTGCGGAAATCATGTGATCCTGGTTTAATATGACTTTGAGCAGGCCTAGTCTCTAGAGGCTAAAGCCTGGGTAGTGTATTTTTTTTTGCTATATAGGCCTATCACTTTTAAAAAAAGTGCCCAATAGCCCTCAAAATATATGCTGATCAACGAATTATGGACGCATTTTCTTAAAAAAAAATATTCTTTAGAATAGAAATTGCAATCAAAGATGTAGGGTCCACGGGGGTGCACAGGGGGTGGGGGGGTTTCAGAGGGGTTCTGTCCTGACACCCTCCCCCCCCCCCACCCCCTTTGAGCTGCAGATTAAAAGAAAAATTCCGGGCCAGAACCCCCTATTTTTTGAAATTTCACCTCTTGACCACCCCCCCCGTATGACCGAAAGCTGCACAAGCCCCTGGGGTTAGGGCTTAAAGTAGGGTCGGTCTGGTGATAGGAAAGTGGTATTCTTTTAGCCCAATTAGAATGAAGATGATTGGAGTGAAGCATAATAACTATAGACTAGTAGAGGTATAATCTTAATCTAGGCCTACTACTATAGTAGTGGTAGGCCTACTAGGCCTCTCAAAGTCTGACTAGGATTGACATGTGCAGGCCTAGTATACAGTGGTCAAATGAATTTTAATAGTCATGTGAGGATTCAGGGGGGGGGGGAGCGGTCATTTTAGCCACAGTCCTTTTAAAAAAGTCCCCAAGGTTATAGGCTACTTTTTTAATTCTTAGCTATAAATTTATTAAATTTTCACAACCAATTATTACCTCCTATCTCTTAGACCAGTAGGGGCGGATCCCCGATCTAAAGAAAGGGGCAGTATGGTTTGGGGGCCTAAGTTTTAAAATACTGTTAGGTCCCTAATTAATACATATGCCCCTCCTTTTTCAAATTCTGAATCCACTACAGTGCTACAGGCCTATAACACCCTGTTTAATAGTTAGCAGTCTATATAGTCTGAATTCTAAAGCACCATAGTTTAGGTCTAAGCAAATGAATTTTCAATTCTGCCTAGCATTTTAAATCCTCAGAATAACAAATTTGCATGCGATCTTCACAGGGAAGAGTATTTTGAAGACCATTTTTAAATGTATTTGTTTCCCCCAGATATCTATTGGTGCGTCCCTATAATCATCATTTAAAAGTGAAAATCATTTGAAAAAATGACCGGAAGTCTGCCATTTAAAATGGAATTTGTCAAGGCAAATAAACCTCCCAGAAACTATACACACTCAAATTTTTGAATATTTTTTTACATTTGTACATTATAGGAGCATGGATGAAACACTCTTTAATAATAAATAACAAAAAATACATAACTTTTTTGGGTTTTTTATTATGTGTAAATAGAATTTAAATAAATACAAAGTTCATTTGTAAAACTATGTATATGCCTAAGAATGGAGATTTCCAACTGAATACAGCAACACCAGCAGTTCTATGCGTGCACATGTATAAATATCAATTTCATCGAAGCAGCATTTCTCAATTTTGAACAGTGTAGTGTAATCTATTCCAAAGTATGGTATGATATCTGCAACACAGAAAGAAAAAAATACATGAGACTGAAAAATGTTTATAAAATAATCGTGGCTTGGTTTGCTGAAATATACAAAATAGTTAATTAACAAGGCCCGCCGGTGACAGAGATAGGCCTCAGCCTCTAATCATCGTTTAAAAGTGAAAATCATTTGAAACAAGAGCACACTCGACAATAGCCCGCCGCCATTATTGAAATTGTCCAAGAACTGGTTATTAGCATCATACAGTACAAATTTGAGCAGGATGGAAGAAAAATTTTGAAGTTAAATCGAGCCAACAAGATAAAATTATCGACAAAAAATGTGAAAGATCACAATAAATCGGTCAGTTTTAATTCTTTTCAGGTATTTTTGAACTTTTCTGAGAGCTGGTTATGAGTAACATTCATATTACAAATTTGAGCAGGATACATGGAAAACTTTTAAAGTTATCGCGCCCACAAATTAAAATTACTAACGTAAAATCAGGGCTTGAAATTGGACTAAATTTCCACTTGTCCAGTTGGACAACTAGATAAAAAATCAACTAGTCCTTCTCAAAAATAGAATTTGTCCTTCCTAATAATTGTCAGGCATGACCAGTGCACTCGTCCAGTAGGACAAGCTCATTGAAACTGAACTCGTCCTTCCCAGATTATCGGTCTTCTCGGACGGGGCCAATTTCGAGCCCTGAAAATGTGAAAAATCTTGATAAATCGGTCATTTTGAATATTTTTTTCTGCCATTATTGAACTTGCCCAAGACCTGGTTACCAGCAAAATGCAGAATAAATTTGAGAAGGATACATGAAAAACTTTTCAAGTTATGATGCTCACAATGAAATGTTAACGCCAACGCCGATGAACCGCATTTGCAACAGCTCAACTTTTTTAACTAAAAAAACGTAAAGATGGGCTGAAAATGACAGCAAGTCTGCCATTTAAAATGTAGTTCAAAACTTTTCAGGGTATAACGCTCTCAGAAACCTCACATTTTGTTTGATAGTAATGGTCTAGCTATCTGGTACGGTTTTAAGGTCAACAGTGATGACTTTAAATTTTAGGGAGTTGCAATTTTTCAGGGCATATATATTTCCCCCTGAAATTACACATTTTATTCTATGGTAAATGAAATGAATCGGGCTTTAGGCCACTTGTGTGCACATACAGGCTAAATTGGGCCAGGAGAACCGCCTGGGGATGGTGAGATGACACTGCCCTCCAGACACAGATTCTTTCAAACCCTGGTGGTCTGAGGCCAAGCACGCTACCTCTTGGTCACGGAGGCTCCCCACAATACTGAGTTTTACGAGTGGATGGGGAAGAAACATTTTAGTTTCTTTCAAACCGCAGAGACCGAGTATGGGCTAGCTACCTGGTACGGTTTCCAATATACATGATATATTAAGCATTTGGAAGTGTATAATTGCCGCATGTTGGGCATTTTTAATTCAATCGCGTTGGAATTTTCAAGAACAATATTCCTTCCTGAAACCGCACCTTTTGTCTAATAGTAATGGTCCAGCGATCTGGCACGATTTTCCAGTTATTAAACATATTAAAGGGACTGTCCCAGGCTAAAATCATAAAAAATCCATGATTTTATTTTGGCTTTCTAATATGACCATATGATGTAGACATGTCCATAGACTAGAACTGCAAGTTTTTACATTTTTGTGCTGCGCATTCACCAGTTGGGCTAGATATAGACGAAATTCCTGAATTCTTATTTTGGACAACCATATCAAAAATAAGAAATACAGGGATTTCGTCTCTATATCTAGCCTAACTGGTAAATGCGCAGCACAAAAGTTTTTTGTGTTAAAAGTGGCGGACAAACGGACGAACAGGATGTGCCTCAGGTGACCACAATAGGCATCCACCAAAATTTTGTCTGAGGCCTAAAAACTAAAACTTAAAGCTCTAGGCCCTATAATTATCATATTTAGATTTTCAACCACTTGACCCTAAACTTAAAGTGGTTGAAAATTACTCATACATGTTATAGGCGTATTTGTTTCATTTGAGACAAAACATTTGCAAATCTTGATGTTTGAACACTCATTCCATTCAAAATAACAATGTTTTTTTTAATAATCAGCTCCTGAAATAAATTTAAAACGTATCTAGTCGTGCTTAGCGCTGGGTTGAATATGTGAGTCATTCCATCAAGATGTCATATCTCAAAATATTCTAAATATACACAGCATTGTCCTTCACTATTCATTTTAAGACGGGAATTAGACGCATATGCGTCAATTGTATGCCTCCGCCATCACATGAGACTTTAATTATGTACTAGGTCTAGGGCCTCCTCTATCTCCTCTCCCCCTGACTTAGAGTTTTCTGAGATATCGTGATGACAATATTTACAACAAAAAAGCTCAAAATCACCATCTTCACGTATGTACAGTTCTATAAATTGTATGGATACGAAAGCGATATAGCTTGTACGAACCAAGATTTATCAGCCTCTGTGACCTTGACAAATACGTCAAGGTCACCCATAATTGTGCTTGACCTTGAGTTTTATCATATGGATCATTGGTTTTAATATGGAAGAAATACATATTCAGATATTGTAGGTATGGAAATATTGTGAGTACAAACTTTCATCCTCTATTATCCTCTATGACAAATAGGTGAAAGTCACCACGCCTTGAACTTGTCTTTGAGCTTTATCAGATGGATCACTAGTATAAATATGGAAGCAATACAAATTGTACGTGTGGAGATATGTTTATGACAATTTTTTCCCTTTATAAGCCTATGTGACCTTTTAAAATAGGTCAAGGTCATCCATCTTAGAACTTGACCTTGAGTTTTATTATGATATTATGAATCACTGGTATTAATATGGAAGTAGGCTAATACAAATTGCAGGTGGAGATATCTTCATGACAAACTGTCATCTTTTATTACCCTGTGACCTTGAAAAATAGGTCAAGGTCACCCATCTTTAAACTTGACCTTGAGTTTCATCTTATGGAACACTGGTATTAATATGGAAGTATGCCTAGTGCAAATTGTAGGTTGGAGATAAAAAATTAAAAGTGATAACAAACTTTAAATATTTTACTCACCTCATATCCATAGAACAGTTAAAGATCCTTGTTATCTTCTCCAGGCTTAACCACATGAGCCATGAAAAATGACTGAACTCAAATCAAGGAATATAGTATTTTCATGTTGCTGTCTTTTAAAATTATCATTTAATTCTGAACAGTCAGTTAATTTAATTAAGCATATTAGTACCACTAATGGCAGAAAGTCAGCCATTTTGAATTTGATCAGGTTGAATTTTTAGAACCTATCCCTTCCTGAAACCTCACATTTAGCTTCATAGCAGTGGTCTGGCTAAATAGCATGATCGATTTACCGGATATAAGGCATGTTGGAGTAAATAATGGCCGATATTAAGCCATTTGAATTTTATGAAGTTGAAATGTTTCTGGGTGCATCCCCTGAAACCTCACATTTTGTTTTATAGTAATGGTCTAGCCATCTAGCACAGTTTACCAAATATCGGGCATGTGAAAGTAAAGAATAGGCGATAGAAGGCCATTTTAAATTTGATCAAGTCAAACTTTTTCAGGGTGCATCCTCTCCTGAAACCCCATGAGTATATCGGATGAGTGGCTTTGAAGTTATCAGGGTGACAATGTCCTAAATTGAAGAAAAAAGATTAAAGATGGCCGCCATGACCCAAATATTTTTCAGAACTTTCTGAAAAATTAATGCAAGCTAGGAATTATCACTACTATGCAGTATTTTGAATATTGAGTATATCGGATAAGCGGCTTAGAAGTAATCAGGGTGACAAGGTCCCAATTTGACGAAAAAAAGATTAAAGATGGCTGCCATGACCAGAATATTTCCCCGAACTTTCTTAAAAATTGATGCAGCCTAGGAATTAATAGGTGCATCCAGTATGTTGAACACAAAGTGAATCGAAAAAGCGGTTTTGTAGATATCAAGGTGACAAGGTCATAATTTGACGAAAAAAGATTGAAGATGGTCGCCATGACCCGAATATTTTCCCAAACTTTCTGAAAAATTGATACAGCCTAGGAATTAATACTTGCATCCAGTAAGTTGAACACAAAGTGAATCGAAAAAGCGGTTTTGTAGATATCAGGGTGACAAGGTCCTAATTTGACGAAAAAAGATTAAAGATGGCCGCCATGACCCGGATATTCTTCCGAAATTTCTGAAAAATTGATGCAGGCTAGGAATTAATACTACTATGCAGTAATTTGAATATTGAGTATATCGGATAAGCAGCTTTGAAGTTATCAGGGTGACAAGGTTCTAATTTGACGAAAAAAAGATTAAAGATGGCGTCATGACCCGGATATTCTTCTGAACTTTCTGAAAAATTGATGCAGGCTAGAAATTAATACTACTATGCAGTATGTTGAATTTTGAGTATATTGGATAAGTGGCTTTAAAGTTATCAGGGTGACAAGGTCCAAATTTGACGAAAAAAGATTAAAGATGGCCACCGTGACCCGAATATTTTCACAAACTTTCTGAAAAATTGATGCAGCCTAGGAATTATTATTTGCATCCAGTATGTTGAACACAAAAAGAATCGAAAAAACGGTTTGGTAGATATCAGGGTGACAAGGTCCTAATTTGACGAAAAAAGGTTGAAGATGGCCGCAATGAATATTTTCCCGAACTTTCTGAAAAATTGATGCAGCCTAGGTATTAAAGGGACTGGCCCCGGCTAAAATCATCAAAAAATCGGTGATTTTAAAAATAAAACCATAAATGGATTCTCCAGTAAAAATTACAAAAAATCATATTTCTGCAATATGATCTTGAAATTGATGTTTTGTAGTCAAATTTATTACCGGGCATATTCTTTTTAAATTTCTTAATTTAAGTGATATTTTTGCTATTATTATTTGATCTTGAAAAATGGATCTATTTCCCTCAAAGATGACCTGAAATATTCAAAACAACATCAGAAACAGATTATGAATCAGATTCAAATGATGCATTGCACATGTTTCTATTTTCATTTATTAAAAAAAAAACATATTTGCACAAATCTGACCTTGAAATTGGCCTTTTAAACCTTGAGGATTACCTTTATCAACAGAATAATAACAGAAATGGATTTTCCGGTCAAAATTACACGAAGAGGTATCATGCTAGTTCCTGTTTTTGTTGAAAAATCATATTTTCCAGATGTCTTTTGACTGTAAAATTGACATTTCGACAATATGGCTTGAAAACCAAACCAATACCAGAAATGGATTGTTTAGTAATATTAATGCATGCATGTGAAAATATATTTTTTTTAATGTATTTCCTTTTTATTCAATTTTCCTCATTTTCACAATATTAATAATTATAATAGGACCTTGAAATTGATCTTTTGAATTTGATAATCACCTTGAATTCAGTGAAATTAACTAAAATCATGACTTTCACATGACTATTCATGCAGGTCCTAACAAATCTTTACTTTTCATGTTCTTCATGACCTGAGTGGCAATTTAACCATATAGTAGTGATGGTACGTAGTGATTTTTATGTTTTTGCCATTTATTTGCAATTAAAATGTGGAATTCGACTTTTGTCGTATTTTAAATGCAAAATAACAGTTACACTAGGAAGCATACTGCACGCACCTTCCGACAATAAGGATAGGTATCACTGACTACAACACTAGCGGAAAACCAGTAGTATTTATTAGGCATTAGGCTGATGATTGTACATGGAGTCCAATAGCTGATTTTTTCATTTGTAATCACTTATAATCACTAGCATACAAATTTAATGACTTTTTAATGACTCTAAGTCCTATTTTTCAATTTATTCATGTTAATGACCCGCGAGAACCTTGCATTATGTTTATTTGTTATCTCCATATCAATGATTAAGACAACACTTAATTTTTCAGGGTGCCTAGCCTACTGGGAGTTGAAATTCATTCAGTAACGCTAGTGATTGTGCAATTAGGCTCTCGAGAAATTCCGCCAACACTTTTGTGAGGGGCTATTTTTTAGTTATTGGTTGTATAAATTCAATGTATAAGGCAAATCAATCATAAAAGCAAACTTCACAAGGAATGGTCACACAATTACTCTTGGTTCTATTATAGGCCTATTCATTTCAACCCCCCCCCCCCCCCCAAGATCCCCCTCTACATGTAGGCTCCATTAGCTATAATAGGCCTATGCCTTGAGTCTTGTACCCAAGCGGATAAATCAATCCATTTAATACTGGTTCAACGTTGGGCAGCAGTTGCACTGTATATTTGGCCACAATTGAAAACAAAAAAGCAGCTGGCGTTTTTGGAGCTGTTTAGGCCCACTGCAAATAACATAGACTAAATTAAAATTCTTCACAATTTCTTGATCTTCACAACAACCCATGAGTTGTTTAAAAATATTTTGATTAAGTGGTTTCATTCATGTAAACATATCTCTGGAGTAGCATATACTATCAAAATATAGGCCCCTATTACAAAATATTTAATTAAAAGTTCAGTATATTTCTATGGCTTCAACCATCATATACATTCAAATAGCACATTCGTTAAATTATGTCGTGATAAAATACTTTATAATTATATGCATTAACCCTTTCCATGCCTCGTGTCCGGGAATATTAATACTGATTACAATGCCAATCCCGGACCGTGTCCGGGCTAGTTCACAGTTAATTCACCTTATGCTGAACAGTCGCCAAGAGTGGTCCGATGCATCCAGCGTGCTTCAAAACATTATGGGCGTGTAATACAGTGCCATCTGGTGACGACTGTTTGACGGGTACCGATCGCTGCTACGCTCTGGTTAGGCCGTGTATGGGCATTTTGTTGGGTTGATTCACAAAACAGTGGCGGTGTTGATGTTTTGGCGTGAATTAAAACAGTTTGCCTGTATACGATTACAATGCCATATAAAACTAGGTGAGCAACAGCTCAACAGTGTATGTAGGCCTATTCTCTTACTCATATAGCGGGTATAGTATGTCGATTTATCCACTCTCTGCAGCACACACAATACGTTCAACAGATGCTGGTTTAATGTTGGCCCAACGTCTGCGACGCTGCACCAACTTTTACCAAGCAAATTAAGGCTGTGTTTGTTGCGTGTCTCTTCGTTATCTGATGTCTGCTATAATTATATAGGCCTATCTGGGGTCACGTCGCACTATTTCTGGTTGACGTGTAATCAATGCGAGAAAAAAATCGTATCAGTTTGCAGCCTCATTAGTCAGCATTGGGCTATTCAGCGTCTGTCTCACTGGCGTGACCTCTTGTTCTGAATATGTGTTATGAGAGCTCTCGGGTAGCGCAACGACTATGCCTTTCGGAATCTCGTCCCGCACGACTAATGTCACTCCTCAGGTACCGTCATTACCCTAAGACTACTTGAAACACCTTCTGAAATAGTGTTTGACACTGAATGATCAAGCTACAGTCATATATAACGCTTAGCTCACGCATAAATAAAGTTGGAAGGTATAAAATGGTATTTTTTGTATTTTTTATCGAGTTTGACCTTTATATGACCTCGGAATTACCTTTGCACACCATCTCAGTATAGTGGAACTCCAACCCGTGTTACCCTTTCCACACAGTCATATGTAAATTTGTTGCAATTCAAGGCATAGTTCCACACTACTATATTTGGTCACTTTTGGCATTCAGTCCTGGAGAAGGGGGAATTGAATAGTGAATTTATCTGAAGGTGAAAATAAGGGAAAACCGAAGGGGCTATCACTACTAGGGCAGGCTAATCCTCGGGTACCTTAAAACTACTTGCGACACCTTCTGAAATGGTGCTTGACCATGAATGATCCAACTACAGTCATATATAACACTTAGCTCACGCATAAATCAAGTTGGAGGGCATGAAATGGTATTTTTTGTATTTTTATCGAGATTGACCTTCATATGACCTGACCTTGACATGACCTCGACATGACCTTTGCGCTCAACCCCAGTGAAGTGCAACTGCAACCCCTCGTGGGCGGCACTGTCACAGTCCTAATACACTGAACACATCGAGTCCCCAGGGATGATATATAGACCCTATATACACCTTTTTCAATAACAACACGCCACACGTTGAGCAACGCTGAACTATTTTAATCAGACAACCGTTACACACTTTTCAATGACAACACGCCACACAGTGAGCAACTCTGAACTGTTTTAATCAGACAATTGTTCACTGCGCAAACTCGTGCAAGCAGTCTATATGCGCCTTCTGGAGCATGCACACTTATTCATGCAGGAGAGAGGGGTAGATTCTGTGAGAACCGCATTGTAGAAAAAGGCTGTGGGTATATTCTGGGAGGGATGAGTAGATTCCGAGAGCCTCGCGTATAGATGTTAAAAAGGGGAGCATATTTTTGGCCAGCAAGGTTTGGATTCCGGAGTGTCCCACCATCGCATATGGATGTTTAAAGGAGGGTATATTCTGGGAGGGTGTAGATGTTTAAAAGGGGGGCGGGGGTTTGGGTCGAAGGTGGATTCCGGGAGTGTCGCATAAGGATGTTTAAGGGAGGGAGGGGTCGATTATGGGAATGTCGCATATAGTGGTGAAGAAGGGGGTAGATTCTGGAAGGATGGGTAGATTCTAGGAGGGTCTCATTTCTAAAGGGGGATATATTCTGGGAGGGCGGGGTAGATTCTGGGAGCATCGCATATAGTTGTAGAAAAGGGAGTATATTCTGGAAAGATGGGGTGGATTCTGGGAGCCGCACTTGATATAAAAGGGGTATATTCTGGAAGGGAGGGGTGGATGCTGGAAGTGTCGCATATAGTTGTCAAAAACGGGGTATCCTATTCTGGGAGGGAGTGGTAGATTCTGGGAGCGTCGCAGATGTTTAAAGTGGGTGTATATTTTGGTTTGGAGGGTGAATTCTGTGAGTGTCGCATGTAGATGTTTAAGGGGGGGGGGGGGTATATTCTGGGATGGAGGGGTAGATTATGTGAGCGTTGCATAAAGGCTCAGAAGGAGGTATTCTGGAGGGATGGGTAGATTATGGGAGGGTCGCATATCTAAGGAGAGGGGGTATATTCTCGGAGGGCGGGGTAGATTCTGGGAGGGCAGGATAGATTCTGGTAGTGTCACATAGGCCTATATTTGTAGAAAAGGGGGGTATATTCTGGACGGATTGGGTAGATTATGGGAATGACGCATAGTTACCAAAAAATTCTGGGAGGAAGGGGTAGATTCTGGGAGGGTCGCATATCTGTTTAAAGGGGGGAGGGTATATTCAGAGAACGAGGTGTAGATTCTGGAAGGTTCGCATAGATGTTAAAAAGGGGGATATATTCTGGGAGGGAGGGGTAGATCATGGGAGTGTTGCATATAGTTTTGAAAAGAGGGGTATATGTAGATTCTAGGAGTGTCGCTTTATATAAAAGGCGGGTATATTCTGGGAGGGAGGGGTAGATTCTGGGAGGGTCGCATATAGATTTAAAAGGGGGGGGGGTTATTCTGGGAAGGAGGGGTACAATCTGGGAGGGTCACATATAGATGTTTAAAACGGGGTATATTCTGAGAGTGAGGGTAGATTCTGGGAGGGCCTCGTATAGGCCTAGATGTTTAAAAGAGGGTATATTATTGGACGGAAGGGTAGATTCTGGGAGCAGAAGACACTTCACATAATCACGAAAAGGGGGTAGATCCTAGGATGGAGGGGTAGATTTAATTATGATACACAATTTGATTTGGACGAGATTGTTGATCTGTATCCAAAGCTCCATACACGTCGTCTTGAGCTAGATTCACTTTTATAATAAGCATTATGACGATGAGTCTTATTAATACGCTGATACTGTTAGCCTACACATATGTAGTTTCTTCAGCAAATAATTGTTTCTATTAATTTCCGACAATATCATATTCATAGTGAAGTAGTCTACTGGAAGGAGAGCATATTACTCAAATTACTTCACAGAACTAAATGTGCATTATACGATAATCCTACATTCCTTTTTTTGTAGTGATGGGTATTTTTTTCGTCAAGTTTAAAGTGTATATTATGGATGCAAGATATGCATGTATTATGTACTTGATTATGTACTTGTCAGTACAATAATTTCATTGGATTTTGCTTCAATTAAACTAATAATCAAATAGGCTTACCCTTTTAATGTTTGGAATTATATTTCAAAAAATAGATACAGGCTCCTAATGATTTTGTTTGAATAGCCCTTTGTCGACTCGAATGCTTTGAGTAATAATTGGTTTACCTGGATACTAATTTTCAAAAATATTTTTTTTGTCAGGCTAAAAATATCATGTGTATGAACAAATCCATTATGTCTCCAGAATTCATGTCAGGTGCTCTCAGAAATCACAAACAAACAAACGGCCCTGCTATGAATGATATTCTGTAGGCCTATTGATGAATTTTAATTATTTTTAGCTAAAATAACCATTTTGCTCGAGTAATTAGGCATTGTAGAAATTGGCATGGCTGAATTATTGGGCATGGGAAGGGTTAATTTGAAGTTATTGCCTGCTCATATGTGTCATGACATAAATAATTAAACATCAGTGGGGACATATGGGGACATAACCATAGTAGTTGGTCTGGTTGCGTTCCATGCCTTAAGCTCACAGCTCTATACGATGCAAATGTCGTCTTATCGTTCTTGTTGTTCTTGTTGCTGCTGCTGCTATTATTATTGTCATATGAACTTTGATAACCATATTTCTTTATGTTTGATTCTTAAAAATCATCCGCAAATATTTTACGGTTGACACCTCTGCGTTCACACATTACTGTGGCTATACCATAATAATCTAATTAATTTGGTTGCTATTGTAGAACAATATAATGTTTTTTTTCTATCTATTGTTGCTCATATTAAGCAATATCGTTTGTATTTACAAATTACCCAATCAAGATTGCCACAATAGTCATCGAATGCTGACTGTTTTAACTAAAGAGGGTTAAATATTAGAGTGCACTAAGTCGGTTTTTAGCAGATTTTCAGCTTTTTCCAAAGTGTTCGGTACATATCGCACTAATTAGACTTGAATCTCTGCAGATGCTAAGAAACATACATCATAGCTCGACTTAGTACTTTTTTATGCTAACAATTACAGTAGCAGACATTACTGATTTCCTCTCATTTAGTACTCTGTTCTACAACAATTTGGCTCAGAATAAAATATTATATCCACTTGATGTTTTATTCCACAATCTCAGTTACAATATATCACTTGATATTGGACGTTACACGATACTAAATTAAGTTAGTACTTTGTTATACAAGCTCCTCCATGCTATATGAGCTGCCGTCTTGGCTCTCAACTTCGACGTTATACAATGCTAAATTGAATTAATAGTACTTTGTTATACAAGCTATTTCACGTTATATGACCTTCCGCCTTGACTCTCAACTTGGACGTTATACAATACTAAATTGAGTTAGTACTTTGTTATACAAGCTATTCCATATTATATGACCTGCCGCATTGACTTTCAACTCATTTAGAGTAACAAAGGGCTAAAGTCATTTAACACTTTATTTTATTAGAGGTACCCTGAGAGCTTTTAGTGCACTGTTATATTAAACCCTCGAAATACGCGAAACAATGTCAAAACATTTTTTTTTGGTTTTCACGAAATGTATTTCAAGAGATGTGCCAACTAAATTATGCTTTTAGAATTAGAAGGTGTTCGCATAATGATTGGATGCCATAAGTGATGTTATCACATTATCATTTTAGTCTGGGTAGTGGTTGGTCTAATATAGGCCTACACACTGGTCCATTATAGACTACACGGGTATCCCCTATATAGATAGACCTACACCTAGAATAAAAATGCATTTAAATATATTGTATTAGTCCTCTGTTGGGTCTAACTGCTGCTTCATTGTATTGACCAGGTAGGCCTTGGCTTACATAATGTCCATGATTCATTAATATGACTTAGAAATCATGTTGCAATTTAATTTATGCAGGGTCTATGGCTATGCATTAAAGGTTATTAAGACTTACTATTATAAATGGTGAATTATTTGCTGCAAAACTATATTTTATATATTTATGATTGTGTTGCACCATAGCGTGTTAAAATGTGACCCAATGAGCACTTACCTGTGTTACAACGTGCCCCCATACTGTAAATTATAATCCCCCTCCCCCCTACCTGTGGACAAATTGTAACATTTTAAGTGTGGTCATATTTCACTGCACCAAATAACAACTATTCATGAAATTTATCAAAATGAAATTTTATATTAATCGGGAGATTAATTATTTCTATACTTGATAAAATAATGTCATTCATAAAGGGCCTATCACTTGTAAAAATTCTAAAATCACTCACTCTCCGTTGAAAATGTTACAGCTAGCCCGCCCGGGGCTAGTTCAAACAAAATTTAGAAAATTTGATTTATTCTTTATATGATGAATTTAGGAGTTGATAATTTTGTCCAAAAGTATTACTGTAGGCCTATAAATGCCATTTTTAGCATACAGTGGGGCCTACATTATTCACAAATTGAAAACAGATTAAAGTTAGAGAAACATGTTCAAGTTAAATTTGTCACTGTTAAAACCTGTAAACCCCACACTTGAGGTTGGTTCGAACATAGGATGGGGTTTGTCTGAACAGTGGTGGATGTACTAGATAATTTTATGGGGTTAATCTGAACAGTCAAACTATAGCCCAATTTTCTTTGTTCGAGCAAACCCCACATAGCCGTTTTTTTTAATTCTATATTTAGAATTAACATCGCTGAAGGCAACCTAGCATGTAGAAAGGATTATTAACTTCAGTTAGAGCACTACAGCTTTAGTATAGTTGAAACTAACAGGTTCAACGGTAAACATTGAGCCAAATACCATTTTGTGCGACAGCAAAAAATACTTTGACCTACCAAACTGGAGAAAGTGTTTTTACTTTTTCATAACTTCTTTTGAAATAAACCTTCAAACATGATGTCAAGGGTACTGATACAGTCATTCGCTAGGAGGCATTACAGAACGAAAATGCATTTACTTTCAAAATTATGGGCACTGTTCTGACAAACTTCTTCCCAGTAAACATTACTCCGTTGGGCCAACGTTGGTAGACTGCATGGTGGCTTTGTTGGTGTTGGTTAACACCAGTAATCCGACATTGGCATAACGATGAGATCTGCCTTTTTTTCTGTGTCGGTTATTGATGTCAGTGATCCAACGATGGCCCAACAATAAGATCCGACGGCTACTTGACGTCACTTTGTTGTCCAATAGTAACAGTTTGAAGGTTTGCCAACAAACGAGATTAACGCAGCCAGTGATCTAACGATGGCGACGTTTTTTCTGCGTCGGTTAATGTCAGTGATCCAACGATGGCCCAACAATAAGATCCGACGGTTATTAAGGTCACTTTGTTGGTGAATGGGAGCAGTATGAAAGTTTGCCAACAAACAAAAACATATCAGTGATCCAGCAATGGCCCAACGATAAGATGCGACGTTTTTCCAGCGTCGGTTATTGTCAGCTAGTGATCCAACGGTAGCCCAACGATAAGATCCGATGGTTACTTTGTTAGTAAATAGGTGCATGCAGTATGAAGGTTTGCCAACAAGCAATAACATACCAGTGATCCAACGATGGCCTAACGATCAAATCCGGCGATTTTTGCTAAGAGTTTCTATTGTACCCCCCTTCATTCATTACAATTCATATAGAAATACATTCTGTATGATACACAAAATCCTTTATACTTCATTCCACTCACGGATCAGTGGCGGATCCAGAAAATGACAGACAAGGGGGGGGGGGCGAATTTTGCAAAATATAATACACACCACAGCTGGCACTAAGACTGCGCACCCCCCTCCCCCTGGATCAGCCACTGCAGATTCTATGAATAATGTGTTGAATTCAGGCAAAACAGGCAGTATTAGGCTATTTCAAGGATTCGGTTGGATACAGCGGACATTTTGATCGATCGGATATACCGCAAATGGTTCTAACAGTCTAACATAAAATTGCGATCAAACATCCAACATGATGACCAATAGGCCTCCATATCCTAGCATAAATAGCTTTAAAATACATCAAATCAAAGTTGGACAAAACATTGCATGGGTAAAAGCTATAGAAAAAGATTTAAAGCAAATAAAAGTTAAATGAAGTTCAAGCTGGTTGGTGCACATTACATTTAAATTAAACAGTTTAATTTTGTTAATATTCACCAGGTGGGGTTGGACATCACTACGAATGAATGATTACGGTCACTGAATAGGTCTTCAATGTTGGCACGTTCCGATCATCCAACGCTGGGCCACTGATCAAATGTATATTGGCTAAACACTGGTTGCCAATGCTGGCCCGACCATTGAGAACTAGTGGCCCAACGATGGGCCAACAGAGTAGGGTCCTACTGTTTACTGGGCTATGCGAACTAGCCCCGGTCTCCCCTACTGCTTTATGCCTTTGCAGGACAGGCTATCTGCCCACATATCATACTGTTATGTATAATAAACATAGATCTAATATAATCCAGTAGCCTATGTATATGCGGTAACGTGACCGTAGGCTGTTTCAATCAATATGGGAGTATTCACAAGTCTGGTAGATCTGGCAAAGTCACTTCTGTGGATGTTATTTTTGCAGCTGACTTATTTGATGTCTTTCCTGTCTCCACGCCTACATCTGAAAGCACAGGCATGGGCGCTGAAGTGCGCCGACAAGTCTTTAAATGCCCCCCTGGAAAAGACAAAGCTATTGTTGTTTTCCAGACTGGACGAGGCAGTTGGTGCCAGCCGGCAACGCGAAGGAGAAAAGCTGGAAATACTGGAGATCGGGGTCGGAACGGGAATTAATTTCCAGTACTATCCCCGGGGTGTGGCGGTCACTTGTGTGGAACCTAATCCTTTTTTCTGTGACTCAATAAGGGCTGCTTCCGACTCTTCCCGTGACGTAACTGTAAGACGAGTGGTAACTGATGTGGCTGAGGACATGTGCATGTTCGAGGAGGAGAGCTTTGACGCTGTTGTTAGCACTCTGGTCATGTGCAGCGTCTCCAATATTGACACTTGTCTGCAGGGAATATACAGGATTCTGAAAAAGGTTTGCATCGTAGACCTGTGCGAAATATAATGAATACAATATTTGTATCTGCACATGATGTTAATTATGATGTTAAAGTCTAATCTAGCGCTGGATAAGCACTGATAAGAGCGTGTTAAATGGGTAAGTAGGCCCCTAAGGGAGCCGTATTTCACCAGTCTATCTTCAATTGTTGCCCAATCTTCCTGATATTGCTATTACATAGAGAAGAGCATTATTTGAATTGTACCAAACCAGGCAGGCGCGTAACCAGCCGTACGTACGCCAGTACGCACGTGCGTACACATTGTAAGGGAGAGTAAAAAAAAATATGACCCATCAAAAAAAGAAGCAACAAGTTAGCAGACTAGGCATGCGCATTTAGCAGTCTATTTTTTATGTGGTGTTGCATAAAACGCCGGAAAAGTAGGATACAAATGCAATAGGCCTAAATGTTTCTCTTTTCAATGACAGTCACAAATTCACGACATGTATGACGTGCCGCTAAACTTGCCGTGGACGAGCCCACCCGTTAAGATGTGGGACCGTGGATTACTACATTCGGTTTACCCGGGGAAATCAATTTTTTTCAACCAGGCAGTCAATGAGATCGATATCCAACCCAAGGTGGAAAAATGCTAATAACATTTTACTGTTTTTTTTACAAATGAACTGAGCGTACGATGTATACAAAATAATCTTTTATTGACCTGATTCATCGAGGCAAGTCTTAGATATGAGCGTCCAAAGAAATGTCCCACTTTTTTACCCTTGAGCATGTTGAGTGGGCATTATAATCTGTGGCAGTTCTGTTTCAGCAACGTTATGGGGCTAATTCTAAACGATCTATTTTTGTACCTGCACTGCACTGTGTTAAACAAATGATAGGCTGCACAATGACATGTATAGGCCTCCATGTGCATAAATCCCATGCTACACTGACTAGCTTCTCAGACGTGAAGACACTGGTGACAAGAGTGAAATCCCATGCAGGCATTCAACCAATGTTATACTAATGTTGGTTCATTGTCTACGACACTGGCCCAACATTAAAACAATTTTGTTTCAACATCTCATGTTTGCTCAGGGCTGATTTATGCCTATCACAGCGAATCATGTAACCAGGTAATAATGATCAAATAACGTTTTCGTATAGTGTATATATATATAACCGTTAGTGTATATATATAGTGTATAGTTTCGTTTTCGTGTAAGGTTATCTGTTTTGTATACTGTCTGGCAGCTGGCATAGTAATAAAAATCATGGATATAGATCTGTATGCCTAAAAATAATAGTTATTTCATCTTTTAACCCCTCCACATACTAGCCTCTAATTGTGTATGACTAAAAAAATTGAAGGCTATTAAATATTTCATTTACAACATGTCCTTCAGACAATTATTTATTTCATGAAAATTCAATCTCAAAATATTTACTTCAAAAACACTCCACCCCCCCCCCCCCGGCGATTGAGTGGTGGCCGCCTTATGACCAATCACAGAATGTCCAGCTTAGCACACATAGACACTACGTAGACTACATAGTCAAATGCTGGATCCGCCATGTCTGTTTTTAAAAAAGTTGAGGCTATCTATGGATAATCGTACTTGACCGAAAATAATCAGTAAATTTCAATATGTAATCACTGAGTAAAATGATTTGAATTATATTATAACTCGATATAATTCTATTTTTAATTTTGTTGCTGTATTCAATTTTGAAAATTTTACAAAAAATATTTAAAAAAATCAAAATTTATAAATCAATATCTTTACCGCAAATACCATCAGATGCCACCATTTGCGATCTTTTTTTCAAATTTTCCTCGGGGAAGGCCCCCCCCGGACCCCCCCCCCCCACCGTGTCCGCTGGGCTGCGCGCAGCGGGTATGGGGGTTCCCCCCATAAAATAGCAGCAATCCACTCCCTCCCAGTTTCGGAAAAGCTCTGTAAATCCGTACCCCTAGCGTTGTGCGTACACATGTTCATAACCCTGGCTACGCCCCTGCCAGGGCATATATGTTTTACTTTCCCGGTTTACAATTTGTATGATAAACTGTAATTTGCCGTATTACGGTATATTCACAAATTCACAAAGTTTTGACCTTGAAAAGAACATGACATTGAAGTCACCTTCCAGTTCCAGCCACACCACAGTAGCCTACCATGCTAATTAAAGTTGTACAGCCTTTTCCAAGTTTCATTATATCCTTGAAATATTAGGCCTAGGCTACATGACGTTTCAGATAATTTATAGAGAAAAAATGGGATCAACAATTAGTACCCTGCCTAGCCTACGTCTTTTGAGAGGAATTCAAGCAAAGAAGAATGATGTAAATACTTGGAAACTTTGTGTTTAACCCTTTCAGTGCGCGGACCGTCTTAGGCTAGATGTCTAAAGTCAATCCCCGCACTGAAGGAGTAAAACATTTATAATGGCTGTACACCCATAACATAGATATTCAAATAAAGCATGAGTAGCTATTAGAGCCTAAGTAGGACGGACATTAATGATGATTTCAAATTAAAAAAAAAACGCTTTAATCTTCATAGTATGTACAAAAATATTTCAGCGCTTTAAGGGTTAATACGTGATTATGGATAAAGGTGGAATCCACATCGTGTTAAAATAGTGCCTTATGCAAATTGATTGGTCTATTGCCAGAAAGCCATGTTGTGGTAATTGGATAGACTTTGACTGACACGTCAAAGGAAAGTTATAATAGTTATTGCCCAGCAAACACTCGACGTTGACCCAATGTTGGACCACTAACAATATGTGATTTATTACTGACATTGTTACATAAGCATATATGCCTATATGCTTCATGTACAAACTCACATTGACCATTACGATTAGCAAGCGTATTAGGCCATGGGCTACAAGCACCCTACATGCAACCCCAACCCCCCCCCCCCCCCAACCCCCAACCCTCACAACTCACCCACAACAACATTTTTTTACACCTGGATAATTATGTTCAAAACATGAAATAAGATGTTGCCAGCAAAAAAATAGGGCCGAACTTTATATTTTGGGTAGGGTTACGCAAACGTCTGTCGTTGCTATTCTACTTTACAAATCTACACATGCAATATATACCATATATCTGTCATTGTACAAGGTGTGAAATATAGAAAATATTGTACTTTCCAGGATCACCCAAATAAAACCTTCAGGGCTTTGTCCAGAAACATTTTTGTGATTGTGTTGATGATAGCGTATGAGATGCAGGCGTTTAAATGGTCGTGGTTCTGTTGTTAGAAATGATGAATCGCGTATTCCAATTTCGGACAATGGAACCAACCCACATTTCTATATTGAGCCCGCGTCGATCTGAGACATCAATTCCATTCCTCAATGAGATTCTCATTTTAAGACCATATACATCTGTCCCTGCATTATGATGAAAACATTGGAAATGGAATAATTTTTAGCTTACATCTAACGCGAACGTATATATTATATGACAGAATTTTGCGTATTTGACCGAAACGTAGCGTGATCGGCCTCACGCAGCCAGGGATGGAATTTCGAATCCTGTGTCTGGAGGGCAATGTAATCTCACCATTTTTAGGAGGCTCTCACCGCCGAGTTTTGCCTATATGTACAAAGGGGGCCTAAACCTCCAATCATTCATTCACACATTGTGACATAGGACCTATAAAATGTAATCAGTGGTAATGCGGGCGTCCGTCCCTGGCGCTATAGGCCTATACGTGTAGTAACACGGTGAGATATGACAAGTGACAACTAAAATCGCGAAATCATGTATACTGTTTGACAAGTCGCTTATCTTTTACAACAATAAAATGCACCTTATTCACCTTCGTTCATAATATACCCTATATATGAATCTGCATGTCATGTAAGTTATTTAAGATTATTCTATTATGAAAGGCCTAAGGCTATTATTGATAACATTTGCATGTTATATAAATATACTTCATAGGAAACTGCGCTTACTCGCTATGTCACTGCTGGAATAGTTAATAAAATCACGAATATACTAAAATAATAAACATTCTGTCTTGCATATTTCTCTGTCAGAAGAATGCGATCAAACACACCATAGTTAATGCTAAAATGTAGACTATTCAGAACACTTCATCCTTCCTATGTCATTGTCAGACGAACGTGATTAAAACACGAATACTCAATTCTCAAATTAATAAACACTGTTGCAAACTCTTTTTAAGTCCGCGAACCATTATGTGATGTCTTATTGTTAAAACCCACATTGCAATAAAGATCACATGAACATTAGAAATATAATTGCTGTTAACATATAAGGTTAACATCTGAATCTAAATCACTGGAACCTGGAGCAAAAATATCGTTTTACACAAGGGAACCAACCCACATAAGGTGGCAAATATGGAATATATCATGTTTAAAATAAAACAATGTAATAATAAAATAGACGAGGATCACTCAAATTATAGTTGATGCTACTTTTGTAATATAAAATACTATTCAAATAACTGACAATTTCTGCATTGTTAATTTCGGTAAAGAGAACCAACGTACACAAATAGCAAAATGATTCATCAGAAAAGATGTATCGCATTACCTGTTACGTACAAATAATTTTATGAACATATGTTGCATAATTGATAACAAGATATTCCACTGCTACTTTTTAGAACAATCTGAACAGCTTATAGTAGTAGTAGTAGTAGTAATAGTAGTAGTAGTAGTAGTAGTAGTAGTAGTAGTAGTAGTAGTAGTAGTAGTAGTAGTTGTAGTAGTAGTAGTAGTAGTAGTAGTAGCAGTAGCAGTAGTAGTAAAACATTTATTTCGGTCTCACCCTGTCAACACAGGTCATTCATACAGAATTGCGAGAGACATAAAAAGAAAACAAGTATACTAAAAGCAAACATCACATTATATGACTATATATATGGCTAATGCAATGAGTGAGAACATGCAAATGATAAGATGATATGATAATTGGATGAGCGATAAATATGTACAGATAAAACAGTAAGATGAAACAGTGAAAAAAAAAAAAATAATTTTTAAAAGTATAATTATGTTATATCCACAGTAATGCGTATATACACATATGCAACTAAAAACGTTCATTTGTGGTAAGATTACCCCGTATAGTTTAAATTTCATTGCAGGTTTTGGCACATCTATACGTAATATCATTGTTGGTGAAAATAAAATGAAGTTTTTCTGAATCATTCAGTGACATAAAAGTATTGTTAATATATACAGCATGCTTGAACAGTTGATCTCGGACACAATTATACATTGAACAATAGAGAAGCACATGTATTTCATCTTCTACCTCATCTGAGCATAAATGACAAAAACGTTCATTTGCGGATATACCATGGTATCTTCCAATTTCTATATTAATCGGTGCAATACCGCAACGAAACTTTGCCATTGCACTGCGTAACCGTGGTGATTTAATATGAAGATACTTTTCAGTGAAGTAATTAGTTTTGAAAATCCGATAGGTTCTTAACATATTTTTACCATTTCCACGTATAGCCTCTTCTCTTTCTAAATTATTTTTCCACTTAAATATATGTTTTGCCATTGCCTCCTCTTTTAGAAAATCTTGACGCTCTCTGCCACTATATAAATTTAATTGTTTTCTAATACCCATATCATCCCAGATTTTTTCTACTCGTCCTACCCATCCTCGCTTTCTTATAGACCGTTTATTTTCAGCCCACATATACACTTTGTAGTTCACTCTGTGTGGCATTAATTGTAGACGACTGTGTTGTCGGAGAATTTCACCGTATTGTCTAATCAACGGAGGGGTAATACCAATGTCGCTTTTAATAGCAGCTACGGGTGCCTGCTGGCCAACGCCCACGAAGAAGCGAAATGCCCGATTGAACACAGCGTCAATACAGGGGTAACTACGGGTGTCGCATTTCGCAGCCCCATAATTAATACCTGGCCATACCAAGCTGTCAAACAATTTTATATAACAATTATATGAAACTCCCCCCTCCCCCCATAGCTTTTACTTTAGAAATTAGCAATCCCAGTGCTCTATTCGCCGATTGGGCTACAACTTTAGCAGTAGGCCTATGTGTTAAATCTAAACGGTCTGTTAATTTCAAACCAAGGTACTTATGTGAATTCATGATACTTATGTTACCGTCCCCACATTGAAATATGTGCTGCGTAGCCTCTAAATTATTCGGTCTAAAATGTAGAATGCCTGATTTTGTTCTATTTATCAATAACTTCCACTGTGTACACCAGTTGCTTAATGAATTTAACATAACTTGCAAATCATTTTCAGATTCTGCCATTAAAACTACATCGTCAGCGTACATTAGCATACTAATTTTCATATCATCAATCATTATGCCTTTGCTAGTATCAGCAATAGCCTTATGCAAATCATTAATATACAAATTAAAAAGTAAAGGAGATAAGGTACACCCCTGTTTTACACCTGCCTCCATTTTCATGTGTGTGCTGGTTCTGTTGTGCAAAACTCAGAATGGCCCATTTGTCGTTTGTGGTTTGGTCCCAACTCGCTAGGCGGCGTGAAATTTCGTTCAATCGTCAATTTTTTTTAATGACGACTGGTGTACTGGCGACGTCATAAAACAAAAAGCTCATTTTTTATGGTCATGTGGGTTGGTTCCCTTGTGCTTAACAACGTCCAGTTGAGGATCAATATTTATGCTTTCGTCACTTGATGCAATTATTATTCGAAGCCATTGAAAATATATAGGACCTATATCTTTTTTTTTCTTAAAGGAATATCACAAGATACATTTTTATCCCCGTAGTATTTACTGTTTTGGAATTGCTAGCTTTGACATTAGCGGTAATTTCTGTGTCAATATTATGTAAAGTCGGGTTATCACTGAATAGACTTTTTTCGACCAGAAAAGCCAAAGGTAGCCTATTTCTCTCTATTCTGCTTCTCTGTGCTGCCCAAGCACTTGTATTTTATTCAACGGGTGGGTATTATTAAAGGCAAAATTCAAGCGTTTTAAAGTCGAATCTTCAATAAGATATCTTGAAGCAAAACGGTAGTTGCACAATAGCCGTGATACGCGTGATACGGATCGCAATCCGGATCCTAGATCCGGATCGTAATCTGGATCGTTCCCAAAATTTGTTAGACTGTTCCTTGGCCCGAAATACACCTCTGATAAAATTTTCTTGTATGCAAACCCGTTCATTACTTTGTAAGGAGTCATGCTGACGGACAGACAAAGAAACCAAAATGACCGAAACATAACCTCCTTTGACAATATAGGGCCTATAATGTAGATTTCCTGGAATTTTCACACCTGCATGATAGTATTAATATAGGAGGTGATATAATACATAAATCAAATTTTCTAAACCGCCAACTATCAAAATAAATCTTGATCTTGGCAGTTTGTTTGGGAAATAAGACATTTTGAAAGATTTGGGCGGCTATATTGGATTTATGCAAATTCGAAATATTACCTAAGTAAGCCTTTGTGTCCTCTGAACGTCCACCTAGTCATATTATGGAGATGGACTTAACGTTACTATCTCCATGGTCATATCAAACTTTGAAATCATAAAAATAGCTCGCTTAGAATCAGTTATATCAACAAATCCCTAGCCTTTTGGAAATTTGTCGGCCATATTGGATTTATGCAAATTTGGCATATTTCTCCAAGAAATGGTATGTTGGTATGTTGATCTAGAGACAATTCCAAAATGCAGTGTGAAAAAAAAATGTTGTTGCAATATTCATCACAAATTACTTTTACATAAATTTATTTTCAGGGAGGTGTCTTTATTTACGTTGAGCACGTGGCTGCACCACGCCAGACATGGAGTCGAACCCTGCAAACTCTGCTGGAGCCTATATCTCTCATCACCTACGGGGGGTGCAGCCTACTTTGTGACACGGACAGACACGTGAGCGACGCCGGATTTTCACACGTGGATCAAGGACACTTTTGGGCGGATCATAAACTGCCCAATTATTACATGCGGTATACTTTACAAGGGGTGGCCAGAAAATAATGCTGTGCAAATGCCTGTGGTGCACGAGTGAACCACTGTCAGACACATGCACAAAAGCTGACTTATGTATGGTTTCCAGTTTTGAATAACACACTTTTTCTCCTTTGCCTGCTGGTGATGCATATATAATTATGCGCAGATAATATTTCACATTGACAAATAGTTATATCTTGACATTTGATTTAAATTGCC
>OZ024908.1:40641045-40718412 GCA_964017125.1 Flabesymbios commensalis | reverse complement strand
CCTACTCTCCATGCTCTGCCTTTCGAGGCACAGCCGGACAGAATGGGCCATCCTCGTGTTTGTACGATATGATTACCAGCATTTGGTGGTTATGACTAGGACTAGGCATATATGTATGCTGCGCTAATCAGGCTGCACATTCTCAGAGCAGCGATTATTATCGCATTTTTCGCAGAAAGTAGAGGCTAAACTATCACAGTAACAACAAAGCGTTTTTTTTCAAACCATAGGTTCTTTTTCACATACCAAAAGCGATTAAGTGCTACCCGACTTTACAAGTCTCATACAAATGCTTGAGAGGTTTAACAGCTACAATCATGTATTTTGTGGACAAAATTGCAGCCATCAGACAGAAGCTGGACCAAAGTAACCCGGATGCGCAGATTGTTAATGAAGAAAGGATCACACCGCCACCTGAGTTGTCATCATTTACTCCAGCTACAGTCGATGAGGTTATCAAGCTGATAAAGCAATCTGCCCCTAAATCATGCCAGCTTGACCCCATACCAACACATCTTCTCAAAGAGAACCTTGAGGTAGTGGCCCCGATTATTTGTGACATTGTCAACCTGTCATTGAAGAACTGGATTTTTCCAACGGAATTCAAAAAAGCAATTGTTCGCCCACTGATCAAGAAATCCACCTTGGACAAAAATATTCTAAAAAACTATCGACCTGTTTCAAATCTCTCATTTATTTCAAAAATTACAGAAAAAATTGTGGCATCACGTTTTAAGAAACATTTATTAGAAAATAGCCTACATGAACCGAAACAGTCTGCATATAGATCACCACAGCACCGAGACAGCTTTGATCTCAGTTACGAATGACTTTATGGGTGCCGTCGATCAGAAGAAGGCAGTGTTGTTGGTGCTCCTGGATTTCTCCGCAGCATTCGACACTATAGATCGCAGTATCCTGCTAAATCTCTTATTTACTTGATATACTGCTCCTCTCGGTGAGATTGCAACACGGTGTTGAACTACACTTGTATGCTGACGACACACAAATGTACATGTCGTTTAGTCCATTATCAGACGAAAGCACAACAAGAACATTTCATTGCTGAAATACGTACGTGGTTGAAAGACAATAAACTGATGCGTAATGATGTTAAAACAGATGTACTTGTAATTTCGTCTGTCAGCATGCACTCAAAACTCCAAGTGTCACACCTGAAAATAGGATCATCTCTAGTCACTCCTTCTCCTGTGGTGCGTAACATCGGTCTGTATATGAGCAGTGTCATGGATATGGAACAACAGGTCCAGATGATTTGCCAGTCATGTTATTTCCACATCTTTTCAATCGGCAAAATTCGTCACCTTCTGAACAACAAGTCAACTGAGATATTGGTTCATGCTTTCATTACATCGAGACTAGACAATGGGAATGCGTTGCTGTATGGTATTTCAGAGTACTTGTTAGCCAAGCTTCAGTGTGTTCAAAATGCGGCAGCTCGGCTTATTACTAGGACAAAGAAGCAAGAGCACATCACACCAGTATTCGTGAGCCTGCACTGGCATCCTATCAAGCAGTGCATCCAGTATAAACTATTTCTGTTGGCATACCGTGTCACTCATGGCCATGGACCATCATACTTGGCTAAATTGTTGAAGCCTCATGAACCGTCACGTCAGCTCCGGTCAGCAGATACAAATCTCCTGGTTGTGCCTCGCAGCAAGAGCAGCTCTTATGGAGACCGGGCTTTCTCGTGTGCTGTTCCACGTTTATGGAATGCTCTGCCTGACACAATGCGTAAAATCTCTACAGAATACACTTTTAAAAAATGTTTGAAGACGATGCTTTTTAAGCAAGCCTACGACTTGTAGCTCTATCGGCTTTTTATGCAGTACTGTCAGTACTTTTTTAATAACATTCAATCTCACACTTACACACAGATTTTATTCTTCACCCACAAATGTCCATTTTACTTTATTTTTTATTTATATACATTCTAAATGAACCGCTCTTTTTTCTACTGCGCCTCTGAATAATCAGCAAGATTAAATTTCTGGCGCATTAAAAATGCAGTATAATAATAATAATAATGAAGGCTCCCCACAAAACTGAATATTTACGAGTGGACGGAGAAAAAACAATTTTATTTCTTTGAAATCTGACTACCATAGCGAGGGACGAGCTCGCGAGTTTCGTCTTGATCAAGCACCAAGCCAGGTCCTCCGCCTGTACGATGTGATAGGATCTTATAAATAACATTTGCAGCCTCTTGTACCTATACCGTTTTTTCAAATGCATTTGTGTGTATAGGCCTATGTTCCAAAGGAACTTGGACCTTCGTTGAACTTAGACTTGGATATTATATGAAGTTGGATATATTAACCCTTTGAACGCTTGAATATAATCGTTTTTATTCCGTTTTATTATCCGATCATATCACTATCATTGGGAATGAAATGCGTGAGTAAATATTGCTTCACGTTGGTTTCTGCACTATCATGGCAATATTACGACAGAAGGAAGCCCGAAGTCGGGAGTATGCCCTACTCTTAATTATCGAATGACTTCAAGGGCTCTGGAATGAAATGAGTGTCTCAACATCAAGATTTGCAAATCTCAAATTAGACAAATTTAAGCAATTTTCATGAATTTGAAGTTGTGGGACGAGATATATATATAGCGAGACATAACTTCAAGTGGGTGAAAAATTAAATACTAAATATTGGTGGGAACAGGGTTAGAGCTCCCTTAGCGGCTGACACAATTTATCATAACTGCTATCATTATAGACCTACTGCTCTGCAAATCAAAAGGCGGGTATCTGCTCACTTGTAAAGTATGCAGATACTGCATTTTGGTTTTGCAAGACACTAAATTTGTCTGGTTGAACAAACCCGTGGACAAAAAAAATGAATGAATGAATGAATGAATAAATGAATGAATGAATGAATGAATGAATGAATAAATGAATGAATGAATGAATGAATAATTAAATTATTGAATGAAGGGGGTTTTAGGCCAGCGTTGTGCACATATCGACTAAACTAGGCCAGGGGAGCCTTCTGATTAGGATGGTGAGATGAATGAGATGACACTGCCCTCCAGACACATAATTCGAAATTCGAGCCCTGGCGGTCTGAGGCCGAGCACGCTACCTCTCGGTTTCTTCCCAAGTAGGCAGCTTTACACTACACCAGGGTCACCAAAGACCGTTTACAATAAGATGATCGACTTACGGATTTCACCATACAAATGCGTGTAATACATTGTGCAGTGCTGTCCCCTTTTAACAAGAGCTGGAACTACGCTTTAGCAAGTGTATCATCATATAAAACAAATGATAATTTCACCCCTTTAGCCTACAAATAAAAAATAATGTTTTCTGTACAGAAAGTACACAAATATGTTGGCACAGAATGGGAGGGGAGTGACGATATGTCGTCAAGCATAGCGAACACAAAGGAGATCGGGAAAAAACATTGGTAACAACCATAACTTGGCAGACGTGTCTTTCGATTCAAACTTTTATCATTTAAAAAACTATATTTAGAACACAAAAGCAATATTATAAAATTATAATATGTAAGCCTTCTCTCTCGGACCACTGCCATCAATGTCACTGAGGACTGGAGCGTTAGCAGTATATTGATATGTTCATTGTTCATTGTTTTCCCACAGTACATGGTGTAGCCGAATGGGGACATATATATGTAATATTACCGTGAAACATTCACAACTTGCACGTGATTTAGTGTATTTGATGAACGTAATAATTTGATCTCTGTTGTGACTCCTATGTAGAATGTGTTCAGGTATATTTCCGAAAATTCGTTAATTTGTACTAATTAATTGTATTAAGTTTTGGCGCTGAGCAAAAGCCCCGCACTCTGAATATTCAAATATTGCTTCTTATACAAAAATGTATGCAATTTATTATTGGCATCAAAATTACTTTACATTGATCACATGCAGATCGCGACACTTTGCCACAAAGATATCCACTGATATATACAAGAATATTCTCCTCCTCAATGGTGATACCCGTTTGTGGCGTGAATGATTTCAGCATTAAATAAGTTAATTCTGTGACAATATCGCTCAGATCAGCAGTAACAGTAACATGCTTTGTTTATAACAACAAAATATTTCTGTTCAGGTATATTCCGAATGATAAACATGACAAAGGATCCGTGTCATTAGACTATAATAATATTATGTTTTCATTACCCTTATCTTGGTTATCTTTGCCCGTATCTACCCTTGCACTTATCGTCACCTGCCAGCAGATACGAGAAGATGAACCAATGATGGGGTAATTCTGGACCAGCATTACAAACCTTTGACCAGCATTACACTATGATTCGACGTCTCGTGTTAGCTGGGCGTCACCTGTTGTTTGTAAACAATGAATATGCCTACTTGTTTATACGTGCGCATCAACCCTGAGGTACCAAAGGGAAGAAGACAACTAAAAAGTACTGATAACTAACCAAAAAATTATTGGATAAAAAATAGAAGTAAACCTCCGTCAATACTAATTTTTCTGATTTTTATGATGTAAAATATGTATTGTTTTTAATAGGATCAATGTCATGATTACTCGTCGTAATATGGTAAAATAATACTTGATAGATGGCAATAGCATTAGTTCCAATTCCCAATACCAGGGGACAGCATTGAGAGCGATTTCACGTTTTGGGGAGAGTTGACTATCTTATTGTGCATGGTCTTTGGGGTCACCTCCCCCATAGACAAGCCCTCATTCGTGTAAGACCTATGGTTTGGTGAGTGAGGGCTTGCTCAGGAAACATGAACATACCTCACATTTACATGCCAAAATATAAAGTTATTTTACATGTTATTCCTCTTCATATTAGGAGTGGACGGAGAAGAAACAATTTGGTTTCTTTAAAATCCGACTACTAGAGCGAGTTCTCTAGCGATAATATTGACATAATTATGATAACATCACATCTATTACGCGAGATTAGCTTTGCTACATTGATAAAACGAGGTCAGTGCCTACTGCTTTATTGCGTTATGTCGCTTTCTGCACACCCTGGCAATATCGCGATAAATAAGAAGGAATTCTTATCGAATAATTTCAAGGGCTCCTTATGGTGCACTGTACCATGGCCAACACGTACTGCACACGCCAGGCCTTTGAACAGTTTGGAGAACTGTATGTACAACCTCGATGGCAAACACCCGGTAGGGATTCGAACCCATGCATTAGGCCTACATTTGAGCATGGATAATAGGCCTACTCTCTATGCTCTGCGTTTTGATAATCTTTCAATAACTAAATTATTAAAGAATTTAGCAGTGACAGATCCGGGGTGGCGCAGCAGCCTCCCCCCCCCCCCCCCCCCCTATTTATGCCGAATATTTTAAAACGTCACCTGAATTGGCTAAAATTTACCCAAAAAATGTTGGGGGAAAGCCCCCAAACCCCCCCCCCTTTCTTCAGATCGTGGATCCGCAACTGTTCAGCTATAGATCAGCATGTGTTTCCACCCCTGTGTAATACCAATAATTGTGCCTTTTTGGACGTTTTCAACTTTTAGTCATTTTACACAAAGTTCGATTTTTATTGAGGGAAAAAAAGCTCACTCGTGTTCTTACTTTACCAAAACTAACAATCGGGCCTTTTTTCCCTCGAATGGATTTTATTAAATACAGCATCACCCTTGATTTCTCAGTATTCATATAAGTGCATATATACCGGCCATCGAACTATATCGAAAACGGAGTACAGTGTTTTCATCCACATCATGATTATATATAGCTATAGGATGTAACGTTACTACTCATAAATAAGAATGTATTTACGTGTTAGTTGTAGGCTTACTAATCGATTGTTGAGAATGGAGACGAGTGCTATACCCAGCTGTTGACAGTATAGGCCTAGGCAGCATTAATTATATGTTGTTGGGTGCCATAAAAATAACAATAAGAAGAACCATTCCACTACCGGTGTAATATAACATTTTGCATAACACCGTCGTTGTGGAGTGGTAGATCTATATGATATGAAAGTAAGTTTAACCCTTTATCCGCTAAATTATCTTATTTAAATTTTCACGCACTTGAAGTTGTGTCTCGCTGCCGCGACCCACAACTTCAAGTGCGTGAAAATGTCTCATTTTTCTTTAACGTGGGGCCAAACATTTGCAAATATTGTTCAACACTCGTTTTATCCCACATGGGTTCGAGTTAACTTGCTAATTATCTAGCGGTGGAAGGATTAACACTTTCAGTTCCTGAAATGTTATATGATGCTGACCTCAAAGAAAGCACCATCCTTTCATTCATTCATTTATTCATTCATTCATTCATTCATTCATTCATTTATTCATTCATTCATTCATTCATTCATTCATTCATTCATTCATGCATTCATTCATTCACTCACACTGATTATGTCAGACGTTTGCCCAACTCATTCATTCTCCTATGCCTTTTTACCACACTGTTAACTTATTGAACATGCAGATAAAACTACTGACACTTTGTTGCGGCTTCTAGCAGACATATAGCTCTTTAATATATATAAGCCTACAGTCGCCCTTTAACCATGCTTACTATCATTGTTATGTCAACATGATATACGTAAACATAGCAGCGAATTAGAAGGACCTATACGAGAGTAGGTTTATCAGATCGTAGTACGATGGTACTATGTAGTTTTTGTCAAAACAGGGTCAGTGCTAGTGGTTGTAAGATATGATAGGGCCTAAGTTAACATTGACAGTCGTGAATGTGCAATTTACAAATTTATCTGTATGTTGAAATCTGGTTGCCTCAATCAATTAATCAATCAATCAATCAATCAATCAATCAATCAATCAATCAATCAATCAATCAATCAATCAATCAATCAATCAATCAATTAATCAATCAATCAATCAATCAATCAATCAATCAATCAAAATCAATCAATCTATCAATCAATCAATTAATCAATCAATCAATCAATCAATCAATCAATCAATCAATCAATCAATTAATTAATTAATTAAGCAGTCAATCAGTCAGTCAGTCAGTCAATCAATCGAACTTCCATAACGCATAAATACTCAGCGGACAGAGCTCAGAGGTGCACAAAGCTTAAGCATCATCATGTATGCCATAATCCAGGCTAAGCAGGTTCTTCAACAGGGAGCCTAGAAAACAGGCAGTAGTAGGCCTATACTATAAATACAGCCATTGTGATTCCGGTACTGTAATCATTATAACTATAGGCCTACTGGTAGACACATAGGCCTAGCGAAAACTGTTACTATTGTCTATATATATATAGCTTCCGAATCAATACAGAACGTAATTGTGAACACTCATTTGCAGTTGTGGATCCAGGGGAAGAGGGGGGGGGGGTCATTCATTGCTCTAGTAATTTTTCCAAACATCAGTATTTCCCAGTAAACACAATACGTGACCGAACGTTGGTTTACTGTTGGCCCACAGTCTACGACGCTTGCCCTGTTTACTAGATACGAAGACTCAGAAATCATTTCCAAATATGTGTCATCTGTGATCAGAGGCAAACCAAAGTGTCATCGAACCCCGTTTTTAAATTCTGGATCCACCCCTTCTTGTGTTATGATAAAATCATTACCTTTTATGTGCAAGTCATTAATAATAATGCCTTATATGTGTACATATGTAATGTTAGCTGTACTGCTCGGAATAAAGACGGCTGTCCGTCCAGCTGTTGATAGTATAAAGGGGTCTATTGCCATTGCATGTTGTCGTGCACCATTCAAATGCATTGTCTCGAATATAATGAGGATTAGGAATAGCTATTTCTGTATAATATAATAATTTTAATAGGAATCACATAATTATATTGCATATATATACTTGTGTTCACTCAAATTACGTGTCTATAATTACCAGAGCGTGTAGAACGACTTGTTATATGCTAATACTCTAGATCTGGTAATATTCCCGAGGTTTTAACTTTCGCGAATTACGCGAGGAGGACAAATTTGCGAATTTAAGAATGTCGCGAAATTATTGTTATAATAGCGCTTCCTATCAACGAAATTGATCGATAATTCACGAATTATAAACCTCGTGAAAATGATTATTTATTCAGGGTAGAATCATTAGTGAAAACACTATTTTACATGCCCTGACTATATAACATGCTATGTAACATACACTGACTGTGTAACATACATGTCGAATGGTAAAAATGAATGTATAATATTGCGGTAAACATGATAACAAAAAATAATAAAAAAAATAACCTGAGCTAATTAAAAATAGCTTTAAACATGTTAAAGTGTGCTTGAAACATTAAAAGAAGTGTTATTTTCTAAAATATCAGACAAATTATTCCATATATTAGCACCAGTGTATTTCAATGAACATTTAACACAGCGTTTATTAGCTTTGGGTAAAAATAATTTATTAGTAAAAATATGATCTTGTTATGCGGGTTGAAATATCTCTAGATGAAGTAAAATGATCCGCTATATAGTACGGCTGCAAGTATTCAAGAAAATTATAAACTGTTAGATAATAATTATATAATAAACTGTAATAATGCGTGGTGCTCAATTTTGTAGGCCTTGTAATAATTTACAATTAACATTGAATGAATACCCCAAACAGTTAAACAATAATCAATATGTGATATGTCATTTAATATTTAGTCAAACAGTCGATGGGTACAATATATTTTAATTATCTGATTAACTTTAGGCGAAATTTTATTTAGGGCATAGAGAACATGCTTACAGTACATCAATTTAGATTAGAATCGATGACAGCACCCAAGTAGCCTGTATTGTCGATTCAACCTGTGAAATTTTAACGTCATCAATGTATATATCAAGAGTGTTTTGACCAGGGCATGAAGAAATAATCACACAACAACATTCTAGATTATTAATAAGTAGCCTATTCATAATAAACCATTTTACTACTTTATCAACTTCTTCTTGGAGTCTTTTCTGGCTTTCCTTTAAATTCGTACCACAAACATGAATTGCGGTATCATCCGCATAAATATTTGTAAGTGTATTCCCCAAGCAAGTGTGTACTTAAGTCATTAACAAGTATTAAAAACAGTAGAGGACCTAGGACTGATCCTTGAGAAACTCCAATATTAATAATAGTATATATGATTAATAATAATAGTAAAAGAAGATTGCAACCATGAACTGTAACAGCTTTATTGTGATCTATCAGTATCAGATAAATAGTCAGTAAATCATAACAATTCATTATTTTCAACACCAAACTTTGAAGCTTTAACACAAGTAGGTCATGATTAATGGTATCTAAACATTTTTTAAGATGTAAACATAGCATTCATCATCCCTTCATTAATATTGTTTGTCAAGTAAATCGTCCACCAATCTATGAAGAGAAGTTACAGTTGAGTTACCCTAAAGGCTGATTAGTCATGACGTAAAAAGTAGTGATTTTCAAAATACTGCAACAATTGGTAGTTAACACATTTCCCCCAAAAATTAAATATATGAGAAACAACAGAAATTGACCTATAATTGCTCGGTTTATTTACCTCGCTATTGCCTTTATAAATATGTGTTACTTTCTTCCAATTGCCTGGTAATTGATGGCTGTTCAAAGATTTATTAAACAAACTTGTAACACTCGAAATTAAGAAATCAGGTGCATATATCCTAAAACTTAGAATCATTTCCAATTAGGCCTACATCTTGCTTGGAGCTAAGCAAAAGTTTAGCTAAATTCTTGTAAACTTCATCTTCAAAAATTCAGGTACCTTTTTCTCTTCTGTCTATTTTAAACTATTATGCGTGTACACATTCCAAATCATTTTACTCAATTCTAGGCTGGAGCTGTGAGGATATGTGGGGACAAACACCTCATCAAGCTGTCCTATTGCTGAGCATCAACAACAATGTTGGACACTTTGCCATTGATTCCAGGGGCTCTGTTAGATATAGTTGTTGGAGAGTTGCCTTGTTCCCAGGTCGAGGCATACATCCCTCTCATCAACAAACTGTCAGTATTTCTCTTAATCCAGTCTTCAACCTTCATTTCTTCAAATGAAACTGATTCATCCTTGATTTCCCTTGCGACCAAAAAAACATGACCTGCTGACCTCTAGAAAGGGGTTTCCCATCTCTTCAAATGGTGTGATCGACGTGCGATCCTGCCCACTTGTGACGGTAGGCCTACTCTTTTGCTACAGTGATGTTCTCATAATCTGTGAGTACTAGCATACTTCAGGGCCTGCCACTATGCAGCGTCTCATAGCTGCAGGAAGTTCTGTTAATTCAATGGCACCGCATTATCCTCTGATTTATCATTCAACATCTTACTGCTCGTGGCAATGGTCAATGACTGAAAAAATGCGATGTTTTGTGAACCGCAATATCCCCACGGTAAGCTCCGTCGTGACTGATGGGTGCTTTAGGCCTAGGGCTGATCTGCGAAAGCCTGCTGAAAACACGAACTCCCCCCCCCCCCCTGCGACATAAGTTTCTTCGTTTGTTATTGTAGGAAAATATATCAACTTTAATACTCAAAATATTAACCAAAAATTTTGGTGTCACAAAAACAAAATTGACATAATTGAGACACTAATCACCATAGGGCCTACCATAAGAAAGGCCATAAGACTAAAAATCATATTATTCAGTCATCATTTTTTATTTGAATTATACTATTTCATTAAACATTCAGCTGAAAATTAATACGCTAAAAAATGCATACATGCGCAATCATAAATAAAATAAAAATAAAACATTTGTAAAAGCTGCAAAAACTTCATTTTGATTAATTTTTTTATTATTATTTTATTATATATTTATTATATTTTATTGTTTTTTTGTCAGTTTGATTTTGCTGAAATTCCGCTAATGGTAGTATTATACGAACATGTAATAAACATATATGATTACTTAGTAAAATTGATTAACACGAATACAAAATCGCGAAATGTGTCATATCAAGTGTTTTGTGACCATCCCCGAATGGATATTTATTAGTCAGGTTCCTTAGCGTCATTTTTTAGCCTTATATTTACCGGGCTGATAAAAACACCAAATTTTAACACAGTTCCTCTGGGCAATGATGGAATTTAGTCGTCGAGCCTTTTAATTTTGGCTCTACTTTTCCAGAAAATTCAAAATGGCCGCCAAAATGAAAATATTTTTCGTCGCATTTCCCGGTAAATAAACATTATGTTCTCCATATACATTAATTTAAACCTGAGAAACCTTATAAGACATATAATATAATTTACTGCTGTTAGTTATTTGAAAGAAAAAGATTACTATTTACACTAATAAAACACTTATTTTTAATGTATACATTAGCAAAACACTTTAATACACATAATTTTGCCTTTTTGGCTTATTTGGAACATTGCCACATTTGTGATAAACACAAATTTCCATCAAAATAACCTGAAAATTGACAATTTTTGTTGTTTTCCTGTTTGTGTTGAATTCTCTTCGTTTTCTCAGAATGCTGTTTTTTTAATTATTCTGCTCCTATCAACATGATCCATGTAATCTCCCTATATCTCCATTCTTGCTGTAATTTATTTCGACTGTAGTCGTCCAAACTTGTTCTAATTCTAAAGCAATTTTCCCTTCCTTTTTATTTTTATTCTACGGTCATTTGGCCACGCCATTTCTCACTCAGTTTAAAAGTAATCGAATTGGCACAATGATCCTTAGGTATTGAAGTCACTGTAATATACTTTAATTTCCCTGGTATGAATTTTCGCGTAAACCCGATTTTTGACTATTTCACGGTCTTTTATTTTCGCGTAAAAATTATTTTTAAAGTTGATTTTTTTGGTCTGAAGACATGCAATTGTTATCGCGCCGTAACGACTGTCACCACCCTTCCCGACTAGTAATCACTATGACCCACATCGTCGGTATTAACATAATGTATGGTCAACAATTACCTGGAGGGGAGTGACTGACCATTGAGGCTAATGCACTTGACACGCGCTGCTCATTAACACTATCAATCCAACAGGTTATCATTTAATTATTATTCTGCTGCTGATTTACTACATGTGTCATTTAAGTGAAATATGTCTATATATAGGCCCCTATTTGACTTTAATTTGTTTTTAAAAAGCTCATCGTATCTGTTTGATTGTGGGAATTTAAAATAGCTATATCTGTACACATATATGTGTAATATTTGCATAAATTTGGGAGAAGCTACTGTCACTTAGCTCAGAAACTTAGAAAAACACATGCCAAGAAGCGCGCTCACAGCTTCCTAACAACATTGAGTCTGTCCCTGGTGAACACAACGCGTAGATGCAGTGCTGGGGAAATGCTGGCCCACTGTCCTTGAGGCTGGCCCAGTATCACGCCGGCACTGGATCAACGTCTCGTGTTTGCTGGGTCACCACCCCTCAACTTGACATAGAAAAAATCAACGTTGACATAAAGCCATATATCATTAAACGCCCCTTCATGTCCGCTGGTTAATAGCAGTCATCGAATAAATCAAACCGAAAACATAAGTATTATCAAGACCTTTGTACAAGCAGGTTTAGAATAAAATGGGAATAAAATAAAAAATATTGGTATCAAGTTATGTTTTTTGTCATAATAAAAATATATTTCATAATGTTGTCATTCAGCCGTTGTCATTCAGTCATTCAAATATAAGTCCTAGGACCTAAACTTTCACAAGTTAGCGTGACCATCGCACGGATTGGTTACATAACCACGGCACAGCAGCAGTCATGACACCTTTAAAACCCACTCCCAGAGTTCACGAAACACTAATGTGGTGAACAATATTTCGCTTGGAATATACTTTCGCGCTCACGGTCCTAGCACGGAATGCGCGACAATTAATTCCACGAAAATAAAAGTATATTACAGTAGTTGCTATAGCTTTTTTCTGCAATCCTCACAGTGGAGAGATCTGTATCTAATCCGGATTTCATAGATCCACTATAGATCATCCATTGCAGATTTTTGCCACGCTATTTCTCACTCAGGTAACAAGTAATCGACTTCAAATCTTGCCACAATGATCCTTAGGTATTAAAGTTAGTTGCTATAACTTTTTTCTGCAATCCTGACAGGGGATCTGGATCTAATACGGATTTCATACATCCACTATATGGATCACCCATTGAGGATTTTTGCCACACTATTTCCCACTCAGTTAACAAGTAATCGAATTTAAATCTTGCCACAATGATCCTTAGATATTGATGTTTAGTTGCTGTAGCTTTTTTCAGTGATCCTGACAGTGAATCTGGATTTATTCAGGATTTTGTGAATCCAATGGACCAATGTCGGTGCAATGCTGTACATGTTGGTGGATAGCCCATTCATTGAAAGAATAGAGAGCAGCCATTCACAATGGCACTTTGTTGTTGTCGACTCAGCGTTATAGGGGTGGAGTGTGCTGGGCTTCTCGACCACAGGGCCAGCATCGCAGGCAGTGGCCCAGCATTGAACCAACATTGGGTGTTTGATATGAACAGTAAAAATCCCTTAAATGCTACATTTCACCATTAAAATAGAAGGTCTACTCACAGACAGACAGAGTAGAGAGAGAGAGATGTTGAGATGAATGATATAACATTGGAGGAGAAAGAGGAGAATGATAGAAAAGTTAGCCAGAAGTACAAAGTCGCAAAGGGCGGGGGCCCTAGGGTAGTGGTTAGCACCGCTGCCTTTCACGCCAGAGTCCGGGGTTCGGTTCCCGGTCTCGGCGGTTTGAAAGAAACAAAATTGTTTCTTCCCCATCCACGTGAGAAAGTTAGTATTGTGGGGAGCCTCCGTGACCGAGAGGTAGCGTGCTCGGCCTCAGACCGCCAGGGCTCGAATTTCGAATCCTGTGTCTGGAGGACAGTGTCATCTCAATCATCTCACCATCCTCAGGAGGTTCTCCTGGCCCAGTTTAGCCTATATGTGCACAAAGGTGGCCTAAAGCCCAATTCATTTCATTTTTTTACAAAGTCGCAAATGGTCGCAAATGATCGCAAGCGGTCGCAAACCGTTGCAAACGGTCGCAAGCGATCACAAACCATCGCAAATGATCAGAACTGGTCGCAAGGGGTCACAAATGTTCGCAAGCGGTTACAGATGGTCACAAGAGGTCGCAAACTAATGTTCCAAATTTCCAAATGTTCTAAGCATTCCAAATGTTTCGAATGTTCCATATGTTTCAAATGCCCCAAATGCTCTCAATGTTTCAAATGTTCTAAAAGTTCCAGCTGCTCCAAATATTTTGAATGTCTCGAATAGTCCAGTTGGCAGTTGTTTCTAGTTGAGCATTACTTTTTCTAACCATTTCTGGAAAATAAAGATTGTTTTGTAAAACCTTATGTTAATCCTCAACCTGCTCATTGTGACTATTTTTAAATACATTTTATCAGCCGAGTAAATCACTGTTATTGGGAATGAAATGAGTGATTGATCGTTAAGATTTTCAAATATTTTGTCTGAAATTAAACAAATATTAGTAATTCTCATCCACTTAAAGGGACATGCCCAGGTCTAAAATCATCAAAAAATTAGTGATTTTATTTTAGCTTAATAATATGACCATATGATGATGATTCTAGTCTATGGACATGTTTACATCATATGGTCATATAATTAGGCTAAAATAAAATCACCGATTTTTTGAAGATTTTAGACCTGGGCATGTCCCTTTAAAGTGTTGGGCCACTGTAGCCTACATAGCAAGATACAACTTGAAGTGGGTAGCAATTTCAATTATTTAATTCATCGGTTCAAGGGTTAAGCAGCTATTTTTTGAGAGAAAAAGTAATAGTTGTAATAACGGTTTTAATGCAAAACCGTTTGTTTTCATCCATTGGATATTGTGAAAACATGTAAAAAACAAACATGTTACATAAAAAAGTTAAAAAATAAATTTCTTATATTATATATTTTTTAATAATTAAGTGTTGATTTCGAAAACTCAACAAAATAGCTGGGCTGTGCAAATAAATATTTCAAGTATTGTATGACAAATAAAATACAATACGAAGGAGTTGTAATTCACGAATGCTTACAGGAGATGATCAGACATTAAAAAAAAATATGTTTGCATGATGTGCCTAATTTTTTGCTAGGCACATCATCTCACTTTTTTTATCTCAATATTATTGGCATGCACAATAGACGGATATGACAAAGAGCACATATCTAAGCATTGATATTTTTAGAGATAAATGCCGAAATTTAAAAAAAACTTCGAACAATTATTCTTTTTCATCCTAAATGTTGACACAGTGATGTGCCTAACTACGTAATTTAAAATTGAACATTGGCATGTGTATAAATTTCCCGCTGAAAGTTGGTGTTGAATGAAAAGAAGATAGAATGATAAGACACTATGTAAAAGCTCTAATTTTATATTGTAGAAGAGAGGATGCACGATAACATTCTGTGTAGGTTTGACAGAAATGCCACCTTCCAATTCATGAGCAGATGATCTATTTGCCCATGGCATCGGAGGAGGTCCTGCTCACAATAATAGTGGATCTGTTTTCACATTCTCATCGCTAATAATTATTTACTTCAAGTCTAACATTCCACTTTTTGAATTTTTTGTTTACTTAGTATGGTATACGTCTAAAAAAGATTATCTGGCGGTAAAAGGGACACAAAACTTATCTTAAAAACATCTGGGAATAAGCAGACAGTGTCGTAAGAATGGTCGACTCAGTCACTTCTTTAGACAGGTGGAAAATGGTAAAATGTATTTGAGACATATTCTATTAGGCATATCATGATTTCTAATTTCAGAAAATGTAATAAAAGAAATGTTTTTCATGGGGGTTATTTTTTGTAAGTTACGATACTGTTCCTTGTTCAATTCATCCAGGCCGCTTCATTTAACATGTTTTAATTTATTTAATCTGATTAATAATTATATAAAATACGTTATGTGCCTTATAAATCTGTGTATAAAAAATGGTAACCCCTGGCAGTTTCACTTTCAACTATGCTGCCTCATTTTTTTTCTGTGGTAACAATATTACCTATGGGTGATCCAATGTCTATCTATCCCATCAACCACATAACGTTACCACAACGTTTTTAAAAGTTGTGGTTAGGTTATGTTTCAAAATAACGTTGTCATAACGTTATGATAACGTTCCTTAGTGAGGATATTTTAAAACAACATTATAACAACGTTATAGTAACCTTACTCAGTTAACATTTAAGAAATCGAAATATTTATTTTAAACTTGAAATAATAGTAAACATTTTTGTGTACAAGATTGGTATTTTTATGCATGGATATTTAATTCTAATATTTTTCCTAACGTAGAAATAACGTTATTACAACGTTATAAAATAACTTATCCTCATGCACAAAAAAAAATTATTTCTGAAAATAAAAATGCTAAAAATAATATAATAACCCTCTGAATATATTTATTTGGTAATACAGTTGATTTCAATTTCTGTTGCACAGTCGTCACGATATAACGTTACAATAACGTAACTGTAACGTTATCAATTTACGTGAATGATTTGTGCGTTTTAAACGTTAAGATAACGTTATTACAACGTTATAAAGTAACTAGTCATATCGCAGAAAAAAAACAGAAATGACATTATTTTTGAAGGTATAAATGCCAAAAATGATATAATAACTCTCTAAATAAATTAGATAGTTTATTCCTCTGATGTAAATTTCGGTTCTGCAGCTCTCTTTTTATAACGTTGTGAGAACGTTACTATAACGTTGCAAACACACGTGAATGATATAAAATGTTGCATGTTGTTTTTAACGTTGCAATAACGTTATTATAACGTTATAAAATTATTAGTCAAAACACGAAAATACAAAAATGTTGTTATTCCTGAAGGTATAAATAATAATAATAAATTATATTCTAACACTCTAAATATATTTTTTTTAATTCCGCTAATATATTTTTTGTTCTGTAGATCCCACTATATAACGTTGTGAAGACGTTAGTATAACGTTATATCAACAGGGGCGAATTTAGACCAGGTTGACAGGGTTCCGGAACCCTTTGAGAAATACAAAAACGGTAAATTAATTGATTTTTGGGGGGATTGGAATCCTGTCACAGTTTTGATGACAGAGTTCCAAAACACAATCTTTCGTTGTTGGTCAATTAGGCTGATTCATTGATCTCAAAATAGACGCTGGCACTAAGAGGTGTGAAAGGGTGGTGGTGACACCGGAGGCAGGTGTAATTAACAGTCCCGCCAAATCATAATGTACACTTCTCTACAAAAAAAAGACAGTATCTGCTTACTTGTAGCGTAAGTAGATACTGCCGTTTGGCTTTGCATGGCTGTATAGGCCTGCAAGTGGAAACTGGTTGTCATTGGAGATCGATTATTGCATAACATTCACAGCACCCTTTGTTTCCAAAGACTTCAATAAATTAAATACGCCTTGCTTTGAAGGGGCTCTACAGTCTACACATTGAAATTGTAGTACGTTTGTTCTGTTTTACCTAAAATTCTTTTTTTTTTATATTTTTTATACTGATATCTGGATATAGATCTGGTAATTTTCTTGAAGTTTTAATTATCGCGAATGTCGCGAAGAGAACAAATTAGGGAATTTAAGAAGCTTTGAGTAAGTTATTATTATAATAGCGCTAGTCCTACCTATAATCAAAAATGACTACAGTGAGTTTTAGCTCCAGTCTCTATAAACACTCAACAACAATGTATATCTTATATATCTTGTATATTAGCCGATAGCGCGTGAGCTTGAAAACAAATAACTCGAGAATAAAGTACATCATCAATTTGTTTAGTTATTGATCATAATTATCATTCCGTGATTGGAACGGTTTTGCTAGTTAGCCTACAGTAAACGCCTACAGTATACTTGTGATAACTAAACGATGGATGATGGGAGTTTTAGCTTTCATGAGTAGGCCTAACTTACTCCGCCGTGAAAGCTAAAACACAAAGTGTCAGTTAAAGGTGACCTTCTACAACTCAGTGACTATAGGCTTATCTGTTAAGCCTAAATACCGGAGAAAAAAATATTTTTAATATTGAAAATACGAAAAGTCCTTAAATAAAAAATTAACAAATATTTAAAACCTGAAAATTACCAGATATATCATATATAGATATATTGGTTGGAACCCTGTCAGATTTTTTTCTGGATCCGCCCCTGATCAATCGGAAGGAATTTGAAATTTTGTATCATTTTTTTTCCAATCCCAAAATCTTAAAGGGACCCCTTGGTATGAGACATTTTCAATGTTGTCAATTTTGAAAATTTAATTTACATAAAGCTATAGCCTACTGATCTTAACTGAAAATACGAAAAAGTGAAAAAAAATTTTTAAAGCACCTAAAAAGAGTGAAATAGTTGCATTTCCAGGTCGTATATTGCCATGTAAACAAAACAAGTCAGCAATATTCAGCACTTTACATCACATATTCCCACGTATCAGACGGTAAGATCAGAGCATTCGCCGCTAATTGGTGTCTTATAGTCAGGACACGGGAGGACACACCTGCAGCACTGATTGTCTACCCAACGCTGGGCCGATGGCATCAGCATGTGGCCCAATGCTGTGAAAACATTCAATCGTCCTTCAGGTATACAACTAGTTTGTTTGGGTTACTTCTGGTTTCATAGAAATGTTGATTAAAAATATTTGTAAAAATATGAAAATTCTGAAAAAAATAAAAACATGATCCGTGGGATACACTACTTCAGTACAGAATTAAAAACGAAAATTGATGTCATCCCAAGGGGCTGCTTTAACAATTATTCTAAAATGCATTATGCATAGTCGTGAATGCACATGCTTGCATAATTGTGGAGACCGCTTGTATTTATTGAAAATATATAAATGGAAGTAGAAACGTGTATAAGTATATATTAAGGTTAACGATAAGCGACAATCCCTGTCATGGATGAGAGCATTTACATAACATTCGCGGAATATTCTGCACTTGTGAATATTATTCGCATGTTCTAAGAATGTTTGCAGTTAACAATTCATTAAGTATTCCCCTTTTATTCTTATTTATTAATGTTTGCAGTTACCAAAAACAATATTCTCAAAGTTGCCTATTCCCCCGTTTGTTCTTGTCATGAGAGCATTTCCATATCATCCCGGGGATATTCTGCATCAGGAAATATTATACGAGCGTTCCGAGAATGTTTTCATAGATCGAGGTATTGTTTGTGATGTTTGGTTTGTTTGTGATGTGCTTAATGCGGTCAATGTTTAGTGGGGGAATATGCATCAGAATTATATGCGCATTAGTGGAGTTTGAATTGTACGTCCGTTTGCGGCGTCCCCTGTAGTCCACATAGCTTGGATCCTAGATATGGGCCTATTTAGGTCTAACCTGAATTTCGCAACATAATATAATAACTCTTTTTAAATCATTTCATGCCCAGCAAACACGAGGCATTGAACCAACGTTGTTTTAATGCTGGGCCAGCGTCGTAGACGGTTGGCCAAGTTGAAACAGCATTGATTCAATGCCTTGTGTTTACTGAGCATGTGCCTTTCTAGTACGATGAAGGTGTTTTATTGTTGGGAGAGCGTCGCGGACAGTGGTTAATTGTTAATCTAACATCAGGTCAAAACCACTGTGCACGAGACGTTGTTGCGACGCTGAATCAACGTCATTGACATTGATTCAATGTCACAACAACGTCGTGCCTCGTGTGTCAGCTGTATACTATATAGTGATTTCTCAAAATACCACGCCCTCCCCATCCGATGGCGTGATCCTGAACAAAGCAGCCTCTGACACAATTCGTCAGGCTAAAAGTGTACCAGCGTCGCAGTAGTCCGAGATTGACGTGAACAGCATGGTTCAACGTCAGGGATTGACAGCATAGCAAAAGCTGTAGTTTTTATGCTGGTAGTCAGTGTACGATGAGACCAAAAATTTCATGAAAAATGTGAGGGTAGCCCTATTTAGATGATAAATTCAACTATAAAGACACGGATTTAAATCCCCACGTTAAGGCATTATTCTAATGAGATGTACATCTGTCATTACAGAATGATATAAAAATAATTGATCAAACAATGACGCAGTAATTCATTGCACAATCGATCGGATGCGCATCGTATTTTTGGGGCACAACTTTACGAATGGCAATGATTATAGACTCTGTATCGCACACAAAGTCTGTTATTACGGACTAGCGTCGCAGATGGTGGGAAACACTAACCATGCTAAAACAACACTGGACCAACGTACGTCTCATGTTTTCTGAGAAGGGCATGTTTAGCGTCTGGGTACATCACGCTCACTCACAGCCAGCTCTCTGCAGGAGGAACAAGCCGTCAAGATAATAAATATATAAGCCCACATCATCATAAATTCAGATTTCAAGGTGAGTAATTTCATTTATTGGTAGATTTGTTTGTTCAGAATACATTTGGTACATATTATATATGCTCAATGTCATAATTATATATTTCGACATCAGGCCAATATTAGGCCAGCGTCTCGTGTTTGCTGGGTTCAATGCTGGACAAATATCTGCATCGTTAGCCCAATGTTGAGCCAACAAATTATATTTATATTGCAATAAAATATTTAATCTAGCCATAGAAAACCATCGTCTGAAATCGCGGATGCATTAATAATTAGGCGCTAATACTAATATATTTAGTTATATTCATATACAAACAAGATCTACCACCAGGCACCAGACATTAATCCAATGTTGTTTGAATGTTGGCAAGGGTCGCTGACAGTGGCGCAACATTGAAACAACATCGGCTTAGCGTCTCGTTCGCAGCATGTTACCATGGTTAATGCATTGATATCAGTAAAAACGGGTGTCACACTACGGCGTATTAGAGAGGAGTTCCGTTTGAAAATTAATTAAAAAATTAAGTGTCATACACACAAACCCCTTTAAAAAATACCTACTTGCGCGTGTGCTTAACATAATTATTAAACTTATGAATAGCTTATTGCCAGCGTATGACCTCTAGCCTACATAGGCCTATGACCCAGCAAGATATGCCATTCAGCCTATGTTAGAGAAGTCTACGACTAGTCCTGTGACAAACGTAACGTGTGTATAGCTGGCATAACATACCGGTATAATATGTAGCGAATTTGTTACGTGAGTTTGTATCCAGATGGCCGTGTGCCAGCGAATGTCAGCGATCATTAAATATTTAAATGATTGTGAATCTACACTGAAATTAATGACGTGGCTGTAGGCCTACATATGATACAGCCTTCGTGGGTAGGGGAGTCAAATAATGATTTCTTAGTTTTAATATTAAAAAAATACCTCGGTTATGCCCCAAACCCCCGAGCCCAAACCCTGCGATATAGGCTACGCTAGCTAATTACACCGCCTCCCATGTTCGATCCAAATAAACCCTTTGCGTTGATGCATTGTTTGTACAGTGTTGGGCCCACAGAACATACATTTCTATGGTTGGGCCAGCGTCGTTGACGGTGGTCCAACATTACAACAGCATTACGTCAAGTTCCGTATTTACTGGGATACAGATAGCCTTATGTATACTGTATAGATGGTGGTAGATTGACTGATTTTTAGAAACTAGATAGCTTTTGTTTTATTGACATAGTATAGTAGTAGTAATCAAATTGCTGCTTTACTACACTTTACGGCTTTATTGACATAGACTGCACATAATTTCATGTGTAGTAGTAGGCCTATATGAGGGATTCTATAATTTTAAGCACCAGCACTGTCCGCACCTTGTAATATTTATTATTGAATATTTTGATTTAATTTGATTACATAAATGCAATGAATGACCTTTATTTTACAATATAGCAATATTACAACTCAAAAAATTCTAACATAAATGTGTTTTTTGAAAGAAATATTGTGTAAATTTAGCCAATTTTAGCTAAAAAGCCTTGTCCCACATTCTAAATTCCACATAAACAGGCGATTTATTCTAGACTTCCTGTATTATATATTATATTTGTTTCTGATATAAGGTTAGTGCACAACACTATCTATAAGATTATATACAAGTTTTTTAAAATAATTGTATTATTTTACCACTTTTTCTGCAATTTATGTCTGTCCCACGCTGCAGCGACTCTCCGTAACGCTTATAGTTTTTAGGTAATTTCTATACTGTTTCTGACCAAAATATCACTTGTCTGGTGCCAAAGAGTTGCGCGAGACCTTCATGCAGTGAATCGCGTAAAAAAAGTATAATAAATCTGTTTTTGTTTAGAAATAATGTAAGGTTTGTGCAAGTTTTTGGGTGAGTATTTTAACTCAACGTCTCTCCGTAACGCAATTTTTTACACATAAATACTGCAATTAAACTTTTAAGCACCCTACAACCTCCAACCCTACTACAACCTCATTTGAAAAAAACAAAAATAATCATAGTATAGCATAATACATAGATCTGCTATGCACAATTTAGTAAAAAAAACGTCTCTCCATAACGCGTATTTTCTGTCTCTCCATAACAAAAATAAAAACGTTATGGAGAGAAAAAGTGGTCACAAATTACCCTTTTACTCATTTAAAAATAGCTATAAACCTTTATGAATTTGGTATTTTAACCAACAAGTGACACTTGTTGAAATAGTAACTTTTCTTTTTGTCTTTCAAATTGTGTTAGCATCGATATTTAGTATTTGTTTATTGTCACTCCATAACAGAAATAATTGTCGTTATGGAGAGACAATGTTCGTTATTATTACTCTCCATAACGACAATAATCGTAACGGAGAGAAATTCTTATTTCATTATTTAAGGGTTATTGTCATAAAGTGATTCTTTCTAAATTAAGTGATCAACATTATAATAACCATGTTCAACTACTTTTAAAATATTGTATACTTTTGTAGAAGGGTCACTGAGAAATTTAAGTTTGAAGATTACCCCGTAACATAAATTGGTCTCTCCATAACGGTAAATTAGTCTCTCCATAACGGTAAGAAAAATTTAAATTGATAAAAATAATCATTTAAAAGTGAAATTAAGCTCTGCTGACAACGCTATGTCAATAAACAAAGCTAAGTTGACATGTGTTTAAATTTTTGACAATATCCAGACAATCTCATATATCAAGGAAAATATCATCACTGGTGCCTAAAATTATAGAATCCCTCATATAGCTGATTTTTTTTCAATTTCAGTAGCATGTATGGCTGTGCACATGACCCCCAGAAACGACGTCGAGGAGGTCCCGAGGGATTTCCTAAAAATGCCCCATACCAGCGGGGAGGACCAAAGCACAAGGTAAGGTACAGCAATCACTCTACTGTCTCTACTGCCCATGGTAATTCAAGGACTTTTTGTGAAAAATTCTTGGTAAGACTCACTAGTCACGACTATAAGACCACTATTATGTTATTAGATAAAAGTAGTGTAGGATATAAATTGTCACTGAATACATTAATTCTAGATACCGGCAAAACTAGTCAAAGTGGGATAATACATAATAGCGAGTATAATTATGATAATGTCATATAAATTTCATTGTCTAATATAGTATTTGATTAATGTCTCTGATAATTGTTTAAGACAAGTTTACAATGTATATATAGTGGTCTAATTCTTTATGACAACTTCCCAGCAAACACCAGGCGTTGGCGCATTGCTACGTTAATGTTGATATTATTCCAACATTGGGCCAACGCTTCGTGTTTGCTGGATTGATACCTACCCAGCAAACACGGGGAATTCACCCAATGCTGTTTCAATGTTGGGCCAGCGTCGAATTACCGGGGAACTTTTTGAAAGTATTTAACTTTTTTCAACGATTTCAACGCTATGTTAACGTTTACCTAGTGTCATTTTTGTATACCTAATCTACAAGCTTAATAAACATGATAAAGAAGACGACAATGAGTTATAAATCGATCGTTGCGCATATATCATGCTTGAAATTTATTTATTGTCATTCCAGAAGTCTGAAAGAGGATCCTCGAGACATCATATAAATCGAGCAGGCGCAGATTCCAGCTGAGGAAAATTATGTTCTTTGTATCAACAAAATAAATTGAATGAAAAAAATGCTTGTGTTTTGTGCATATTATTTGCAGGGATAAATTTGGAATGTTTTACAGAGGCTGTATAGAGATTGCTTAAATGCTGGAACACCGTTTGCAATGCGAGACCGTCATTAAAACAACATTAAACGTTCCGTGATGGCTGGGTTGTATTATTGGAAAATATGGGATGTTGTAACGAGGTTGTAGAAAGGTTAAAATCAAACGTTGTTTTTAAACGTCCTGTTACCGTTATCGGAGCCAACCAGTGAAAAATCATAATGTTTTCTCCACATAATTAGATAAAAAAGAGGTTATACGAAGGTTATACAAAGGTTAGAGAAACATTGTAGCGAGGTTGTAGAAATGTTGTGACAACGTTTCAATAAAACGTTATTTTTAACGTTTTGACAACTTTATCTCAACTAAGAAAATGTAATTTAAATATGTTTTTTCGCTCATTATGAGATGGTATTGAAGTTGTACAAACGTTGGAGAAACGTTGTGGTGAGGTTGTACAAAGGTTGTAACAACGTTGTGAAAACGTTTTTTATAAACGTTGTGACAACGTGATCACAACGACACAAATTTCCGTTGGGACAACGTTATGATATAACGTTGTCACAACGACACCACTACGTTGTCACAACGTTGTCACAACGTCATTTTGTTAGCTGGGGTATCTGTATAGGCCTACCCATTGAAAATTACGATCATTTTTCTTTATTCAAGTATGCATTATTGAATACTTATGAGGCCCATCACAGGTGAATGAGTATAGAGCGAGTAAGAAAAAACTCTGCATTTTTCGTAGGCCTACATCAATACATGAAAAAAACATTTAGATAACTTTCACAGAACACTGTTGTGTGACAGCTAACATTAAATATTTTAAGAATATAGCCTAAACATTTATTTTGCATGTAAATGACAAAATCCTTCAATTTTAGGCCAAAGACCTACATTCAATGCTAGCCAACTGATGTTCAAAGGTCGATAACATATGTAGGGGAGACTGGGACACCTTGAGACATGGGGCACCATGAGACAGGCCTGTTTGACACTGATAATATTTTGCGATTTGTGCGCCATCTGGTCGATGATACCAAAACTAACCAATTTCGATTTTCCACCCTATTGCTAATGACTATTGGACATCTTTGGCATGCATGTAAGCTTAGGTCCATTTTTTACATGAAAAGTAGATTTTTGGGATGATCAATATTTGGTTCTATAGATCACATAATACGTGATTTCCCTATGATTTTGATGGAATCTTCCACTTGTGTTATCACCTTATAACTTATGTATAATGGTTTGGTTCAAATACACCCCACACACGAACTATGATATCAGATGTGAGGTCAGTCAGGGTGGAGCACCTTGAGACGCTGTCTCAATGTGCCCCAAAACTGTCTCAAGGGCCCCAAGTTTGTCTCAAGGTGCCCCGAAAGTGTCTCAAGGTGCCCCCACTTTTTTTCAGGCATATATTTTACTGCAACATCTAACGTTAGCCAACTGCAGGCTTTAGCTACAGGTATATGTGGTATTCAAATCTTGATTTTAGTTAGATCCGCGTTGTTTTCAAGAACCTAATTTGGCGTCTCAAGGTACCCCGAGTGCATTCTCCACACATAGATGTCGCTCAGGTCAACCCCGCTCTCTCTCTGTAACCACACGCCATGTTTCGACAAAAACTGCTCATTTTGAGCAGTTTTGTTGATATAACAACTGTAGGCTTATAAACACGCTTGAGTGTCCTGAATATATATGGCAAATATAAAACACCACTACTCCGCCACATATGAGTTTATATTCACATAGAAAGAGAAAACATTCAATGGATTACTTTTTCTGCCTACGCGCTGCTGTGAGAAGGTCCATGTTTACGTTTTTCTGACAGAATTTACAATCGGCTTCAAAACACTGGCAAATATAAATTACTGAATGACATGCGAATTGTGCTGGTTCAATTTATCCACTACTAAACTGAATAAATAGCCCTTACCTGTAACAAACTCTAAAATCAAATTAAATATTGAAAAAAGGATATGTAATGAGTTGAAGTGAACACCAAAATAGTTCCGTGGTTATAGGAATGGTTATAAAATCACGTGGTAACGCTCACTAACGGCTGATAAATCTGGTCAATCGCCATGCGTGCATACGGCGAAATGAGCGTGTGGTATCAGAGATATAATCTCTGAGGTCAGAATGCCCCGAGTGGTGTCTCAAGGTGCCCGAGTACGGGGTATATTGAGACACTTTTTTGAAAATCTGTTTTGTTAAAAAATGTAAGGTTACACATTTCTGAAAATTTTCATCTCTTGCTCAAATATACCCCACTGGATGCTGTATCCATATGTGTCGTCAAAATATTTTATTTTGAAAATTAAATCTATGTTTGGGGCGTTTAAATTTTTCCGTCTCAAGGTGCCCCAGTCTCCCCTAGGCCTAACCATATACATTTTCTGAGCCTGACATGTCCACTGAATTTTAAAATGACAGTAAAGTGTTTTCTATGAAAAACAGATTTATGATATAGGCAGTATAATAAAAAAGGTAGGATAAATTGTCAATTGTTCATTTTTGGTTGATATGACCCATATGGCATAGCAAAATCTCGAAAAGCATGACCATTTTGATGGCCATATAGACCTAGGCTATTTATAACTGTAAAATTTATTTTAAAATGATCATAAATGTACACTATAGTGCGTATTAAATATGTGTAGACCCCTCTAATAGTCCTACATTAATTTTGTAGTCTATTTGCTTAATAATGTTATAAAAAAAGCTGATTCTGACGTTTTTTGTCCAGTAGTCTAGGCCTAACCATGCTAAGGGGGCTACCATTTAATATCCAGGGGGGGGGGGGCAGGGATATTGGGATGGATCAGAATATTTTTTTTCAATATGATCCAGCTCATGGTTATTTTTTTCCAGCTGTACGGTTAACAAATTATTTATTTCAACCACTTTTGGAACGACTTTCATAAATTGCCGATGTATTATTTATTAAGGCTATATAATATGATATTAGCCTAATATTTTGCAATGTAAGAAACTAAATATCTCCAGAATCTTCATAATTTCATCGGCTAGAAAATAGTTTAGTACAAGACATGTAGGCTTGCCCGATATGCCATAAATTATTTATTTCCAATGGGATCGACATCAAATTATTTATTTCACCTTCTCCCTGCCTTTAATTAATTATTTCGAAAATATCCCTGCCCTCCCCCTGGATATTGAATGGTTGCCCCCTAACTAACACTCAGTTGAATTACCATATATTTCGTAGTTTAGAAGAATCCACATTAAATCACCGAAAACAAAAACATTTCGACATGGCAGAAGATAAATCATCCCGATATGAAAAAATAGATTTTCTTGGGGAAGGACAGGTAATTGCTTTGTTTTGTATTACTACAAAGAATAGAAATAATTTAGAAAAAAATTGCAGATCATGATAACTGGTGTCCGAAACAAGCTTTTGAACAGACAAGTGAGCGATAATAGGTTGTCTAATAGCCCTGAATCATGATGATGAATGCACATTGCAAGTCCATAAAGTGATGAAGTCTAGTATTTCGCCCGAGCTGCATAGCGGATGATAGCCTTGATGCCAGCTATAGAGAAAAACCCGGCTTCTGTGCACAGTAACACGTGCACACGGCTAGACATGACTCCATGACAGCATGAAAACAAGCCGAAAAAATTCTAGACTTTTATGTAGACTAGACCTATGTTTAAAATTTTAAATGAGTTAGTCTAGTCGAAATCCCTATCAATCATTGTATCAATTCAATGACCGTTTAATCCCAGCAGATAGAAGAACACGTGGTGGGCACAATCAGGCCTATAAACACATCAGAGCTAACACCACACTGGGACAAAAATCTTTTTGGCATCAAACTTTCCCTGATTGGAATTCTCCTCCGGCAGCTGCCATAGAATAAAAAACTGTGGCAGCATTCAAGAGTCAGCTGGTCGACTAGATCTGCCAGCCTTTTTCCCCCCTTCCAACCTGATACTCCACAATGGAGGGCTGCTGGAGTATTTACTCAAAGTCAAAGACTATTCTGGAAGTCATATTGTCTTGTCGCCATCTTGGATTGGGGTGATTTGGGCCCCCCCCCCCCCCCACCACACATTTAACAACACATAAACAACATATTTTAGAATATAACTGGTGATTAAACGAAGCACTTTTTTTCATACTGTAAAATATTAAAATTAGAGTCTACCGAACGTTGATTTAAAAGCTGAAATGATATTTTGTCCCACAAGTTTTTTTACATGCCGCATGGTTTTCCATTTTTTCGCCCACCTGTGACGTCACGCCGTCTTACAGAATGAGTATGCCTGTATAATGGTCATGACATGATTAGATTTTCAGCTTTCCATCAATAATCTAAATGGCTCCCACCTGGCGACTAATTTTTTTTCTGCTTGATTTTTTTCAGAATTCCCTTGAAACCTAGTAGGCCCCCCTAGGGTGCGCAAATGCGGGATTCCCAGCTGTTTTTACTCGGATCCCGCGCATCAGTTATCCCGCACCATTTCTTGCACTCCGTGGGCACAACATCTGTTTGATGTAATCCTGTTTTAGTTTATTTTGATACCAAGTCCACTGCAGAGTTATCATAAGATTGTATCTGATGCCGTATCATCCCTTATAAACGCGTAAGACGCGGAAGCATAGTGAGGGGTTAGATTGGATTATGACGTCACACTTCCAAAAGATGTGTGTCTGGCCCCAGGGGTCTGGCTGTCTGTTCAGGCTGTACATGTGTTGTTTCTATACTGTGATGTTTAGACGGCATTAGTTTGATAGGGGCCGACATTGCAGATGCAGGACCATCATTGAAATGACAAGAGATATCCTACCTCTTGTCAACCAGCCATGATCACACGCGGAAGTTCATTAATGAAGCAATATGTAACGTTCCCACTAAACACAAGACGTTGATGCAATGTTGGCCCACCGTTTGCAACGCTGGCCAAACATTAAACCAGCATTGTGTCAACGTCTCGTGTTTATTGGGTTGCTGGCACACACAGCAACACACATATAATATTGGCCTGTAATACCTGATGTGACCGTCACACGCACCACGTGTCTGGCAGGTGCCTAGAAGTATCGCTACCTGCTATTACAACACTGCTGGCCCAGCCTGTGACAATCAGCAAAGTTGGCTTTTTAATGTCACACCCCAAAAACATCCCCCTCAAAAAAAATTACAATGCGGGACAGTCCCCCCTTCAATGAAAAATCCCCCTCAAAAATATTTTGAGGGGGGGACAGTCCCCCCTTATATCTAAGCCTTAATTTGTGCCCTGCCTAGGGCCAATAAAGGTTTTTAGGGTCTACTATTGACAGTTGACAGCTATTGACAGCCAAAGGGGTCACACTCGGACAGGTAACAAATTCACCTTACTTGAGAGTCAGCATCAGTGAAAACCTGGAATGGGGGGATCACATCTGTGCAACACAGTTTCCGTGCAGAGCACTCCTGTAAAAGCCAATTACTACTGACCACTGAAGATCTGGTTCAAAATTACGAGAACAAAATTCAAACTGATTTAATTGTTTTAGATTTTAGTAAGGCTTTCGATGTAGTTCCCCACCAACGTTTACTACACAAACTTGATCATTATGGAATTAGGAGACAAACACTACTTTGGATGCAAAATTTTCTCACCACTCGGACACAAAAAGTAGTAGTAGATGGTAGCTTTTCGGACACTGCTTATGTAGGTTCTGGTGTACCACAGGCTACAGTACTTGGCCCAATCTAATTTCTATGCTATATTAATGACCTCCCATCCTCGGTCTCATCTGATGTTTGACTCTTTGCTGACGACTGCCTCCTTTATCGGTCCATAAAATCTAAGGACGATCAAAGCTACAGGAGGACTTAACAAAGTTGGAGCGCTGGGCAGACAATTGGGGGATAAAATTCAACCCATCCAAATGTTCTGGATAGCCTCAGACTACCAGCTCAAAGGGGTCACACTCGGACAAGTACATGTAACAAATTCACCTTACTTGGGAGTCAGCATCAGTGAGAACCTGGAATGGGGGGGATCACATCTCCAAAATTGCGAGTAAGGCTAGTTCCACACTGGGTTTCTTGAGGGGAAATTTAAAGGGATGTCCCTCAAAATAAAAAAGAGATTGCATATTTTTCAATGGTTTGGTCACTTTTAGAATACTCTTGTCCTGTATGGGATCCATACAGGCAAGGTGACATTGATAAATTAAACAAAATTCAAATAGCTGCTGCACGTTTCGTAACAAGCAACTACCAGCAGAAATCAAGTGTAACAGCTTTTATCCAAGATCTAGGCTGGACTGACTTACAAACTAGAAAAAAAAACTTCAGGCTGAGAAGCCTGTACAAAATTTCAAACGGCTTAATTGCTGTATCTGTCAGTGACCTTTTAACCTCAGCAGACGAAAGAACTCGTGGTGGACTTAAACAATCATTCAAACATATTAGAGCTAACACCACGCTGGGACAAAATTCTTTTTGTACAAAACCATACTCGATTGGAATCATCTTCCACCAGCTGCTATTGAATCTAGATCAATAGCAGCTTTCAAGAGCCAACTGAGCGATTAGTCTGGTTGGCCGCTCAGCACCATCCTTTCGCCTGATACTCCGTGAGGAGGACTCTGAAGTTAAAACTTTAAAGATTAAAGATTTAAAGATTGAAGTGGGAAGACCAGCATTCGAAGAATGGAAAAAATACAGGAGAGAGCCCTACGCTCTGTGTATGGAGATTATGATACAACATACTATGATCTCCTACGCAAGGCCAAACTGCCCACCTTGGAACTGGGCAGGGAGAGGAGCATTGCTATTTTCACTTACAAAATTCTCCATGATCAAGCACCGAGTACTTGAAAGATCTGATAAATTGTGATAGAATCAATCAAAATTATACTTACCATTATACAAAAGCAATAAACATGGAATAAATTCTTTTTCATATCGGGCCCCACGCATTTGGAACAGTCTTCCGGAAACAATTAGGAATACTCCCTCTCTTCCCAGTTTCAAGACTCGCATAAAGGGATAGAATGAACAGTCCTGTGTGGTTGTTGCTCGGGGGACAAATAGAAAACAGCCTTGATAAATATGTGATAATTTTATAGATAGTATATATATGCTGTGATAACTTATATATTAAAAGTCTTAAATACCTTAATCTATATCATGTTTTAATCTAAGTTATATTTTGTAGCTATTCTATGTAAATTTATGCAAATAATGTATAATATTTTATCTACTCATTTAATCAATTGTTTAACGACAGTTTCCTTCACTATATTTGAAAATGCTTGTATAAATACTTGTTGTGTGTTATTGTTATAACATTGTTGATTTTTACATTACAAATCGGGAGAATAGCTTAGGCTAATGTTCGTATTTTTCACAAAAAAAGTGATTTTAAATAAATAAGATTGGATTTGATAAATATGATTTGATTGTCTGTTTTCATGTGCGACCGAAAACGAGATTATGGCCATCTTGATAATTTAATTTTAAAATTCCTTGTTAACGAGATAACTTGAAAACTAATTCTTGTATCTCTCCAATTTTTTTATGTGAAGTTACCCATGAGTTTGTAGATGACTAGCTGGTGAGGTCGCCGGTCACAGCCTGGCTGACCAGCTGCCTATTGAAAAAACACACGAGGCACCAGTTTGCTGTTTGCCCGTTCTCATCTGACTGTCTAGTGGTGTACAATCAATTTGTCATGCTGAAAAAACGTCTGCCCACCACTTTTGATAAGTTTTTAAGGTCACATTAAGAAAATATAAACAATTGAAAATTCGAATCAATCTGGTATGAACAGTATAAACAGTTGCCATTTTGCTTGAATTTCTGGAATCTATAAACAACATCTAGCGTCTTGTCTGGAAACAATTTGTCAGACAGGCATCCCGTCTAGAAGATGACCTGATTTGATTTTCAGCTTTCCACCGATAATTAAAATGGCCACCACCAGGCGACCAAATTTTTTAAACACGGAATATATAGGTGTTCATGATCTGTTGGGATTGTCCATGAGACCGAAAATGAGGATGAGGTGGTCATTTTGGATTTATCAATAGTACTGATTAATTTCCAGTCAAATGCCTCAAAATCTTTGGAGATGACTAGCTGGTTAGGTCGCCGGTCACAGCCTGGCTGACCAGCTGCCTATTGAAAAAACACACGAGGCACCAGTTTGCTGTTTGCCCGTTCTCATCTGACTGTCTAGTGGTGTACATGTACAATCAATTTGTCATGCTGAAAAAACGTCTGCCCACCACTTTTGATAAGTTTTTAAGGTCACATTAAGAAAATATAAACAATTGAAAATTTGAATCAATCTGGTATGAACAGTATAAACAGTTGCCATTTTGCTTGAATTTCTGGAATCTATAAACAACATCCAGCGTCCTGTCTGGAAACAATTTGACAGACAGGCATCCCGTCTAGAAGATGACCTGATTTGATTTTCAGCTTTCCACCGATAATTAAAATGGCCACCACCAGGCGACTAAATTTTTGAAACACGGAATATATAGGTGTTCATGTCTATTGGGATTACAAGTCCATGAGACCGAAAATGAGGCTACGGCGGTCATTTTGGTTTTATCAATTTACTGATTAATTTCCAGTCAAATGCCTTAAAATCTCACATACATGTATATAGGTTTTTTGCGAGTCTATTGGCATTGTCTGTTTCATGTGAGATCAAAAACGAGACTACGCCGGTCATTTTAGTTAAAATCAATTTTAATAATTAATTTTCAGTAAAATGCCTTGAAATCTGGCATATTAGGTTTTCAAGGTCTGCGTGTCTATTGGCATTGTCTGTTTTCATGTGCGATCCACATTTTTTATTAATCTGATAAGCACAACCATTGTTGTTTTTAATCTGTTTTATTGCCCTATTAACCCTTTAAGCTCCCACGATGCATTAAAGCATTATTTTACATCCCTGAAAACATACTTAATTTTCCTAAAACTGAGGGTTTTAGACTGAAAATTTCCATGAAACTTGTTTAACACTATGTGATAATTTCCTTTAATTTTTAAACCACATCAAGTCACCTTCATTCACTACAAGTCGAGAATTGCGGCAGCAATTCGCGGCTTGTAGTGGATGATGATGACTATGGTAAATTCAGGATTGAAAGGGTTAAATTACTGTTGCTAGGAAAAATACGTGTGTTAAAGTGTTTTAGAACGAAAGTAAACAGGTTTACCCATCAATGACAATTTTCTTTACATTTTCACCCACTTCAAGTCATTTTCATCCACTACAAGTCGAGAATTGCGACAGCAATTCACGGCTTGTAGTGGATGAAGATGCCAATGTGAAGTCAGGCTTGAAAGGGTTAAGGGTTAGTGTGCAACCCTGATTGCTTAACTTTTCTATTTCAGTTTGCAACAGTTTACAAAGCTAAAGATACTGGCAACAATGACAAAATTGTAGCGGTCAAAAAGGTTGGTGGATTTTAGTCTACAAGTATATCTTGATGAGAAAAAACTTTATTGTCATTTGGTTGCAGAGTGCAGCTGCAGATGCCAGGGTATGGAGCCAGTAACTCTCTTTGCATCCACTGACATTATTAAATATTAGATGTATAAATATTTTCAATTTCCAGCAGGCGTACTAAGAGCTTATGGAAACATCATCTTTCCCACTGTATGGGTAGGCTACTCTGATTGTAGTGGAGCCTAGCCTTACTGTAGGGAGGACAGTAAACACTTGAGCATTACATTTGTGAGATTTGCATATATGTTTATATAATTTGGAAATATATTTGATTGTAAAAAAATTTCACTCACTTGAAAATTATTGTGGGTCCATGTAGCGAGACATAACTTCAAGTGGGTAAAAAATTTGCATTATAAAAAGTTATACATTTTATAACTCAGCACTGTAACATTGTTAGTAACTTGATACAAATATAAGTTAATACAAATTTGAGAAAGCGAATGTCAAATTATTAGCAGCTGGGAAACTAATTATAAAGATGTTTCAAGACATAAACCATGGAGACCTAAAGTTTTTATCAATCATCTTTGTTAGCTCTTTTCATTTCACATTTTTCATTTGAATAGCTATGTTACCATGGTTAAACGTTTATGGCCATTATACATTTTTTACTGCTTCAGTGCGGGGACCATCTTTAGACTGCAGAATCTGACGTCTATAGACTTTTATATTCTGACATCTAAAAGAATTTTTTTTTTTTTCAGATCAAGCTGGGAACAAGATCAGAAGCAGCAGATGGCATTAACAGAACAGCTCTAAGAGAAATTAAGCTGTTACAAGAGATTGAGCATCCAAATATTATCGGAGTAAGCATAGCCAGCACAATGTGTTAATGAATATATACATAGTGCATATGTTGTACATAGTGCATATGTTGTAATATCTTTCAAATTTACCTTTAAATCACTTTTTATTTCACCTTCAATTACTACTGGGCTTTAAAGAAGCAGTGGTAAATTAGCATAAATTGGTTTGTATTACATGTATTATGTTCTCAGATATTTTCATTAAATTAGTGGTGTTTAATTTGTATATTATTTTCGAAACCCAGTATTTCTAAAATCTATTTGAGTTGATATGTATTATATATTCAGATATTTTCACTAAATTGGTGGTGTTTAATTTGTATATTATTTTCGAAACCCATTATTTCTAAAATTTATTTACATTGACAAATGTTAAATTTATTGGCCATACAAATATGTCAGGAACATAATTTCAAAGAGACCTACTCTCTGCAAATTATAGCTCTCTATGTCCATGTTCTGTGAACGTGGCCCTCGCGACAGCGGTCTCCCAGCCATGTAATTTAGTGAAATAAACTCATCTGCTAACATTTCTTTTTTTGTATGTTTTAGCTCTTGGATGTGTTTGGTCACAAGTCTAACGTCAGCCTGGTGTTTGACTTCATGGATACAGATTTAGAAGTGAGGTGTTGATAATGTAGTTTTTAGTAATAAGCCCATTTTAGTTGTCTTACAAGGAATATTCGTTAACAGATATGCATGAACAAAATGAAAATTCACCTTGAAATTATTTGGAGAGAAGATTATTTATGTTGCAGAACTCAATCCTAGATGTATCCAATTTTAGCATCTCCACATGGTCCATCTACAAAGGAATGAACAACTTAAATATATTTTTTTCAGATTATTATTAAGGATAGCACATTAGTTTTGACTCCTGGTCATATTAAAGCTTACATGATCCAGACACTGAAGGGACTTGAGTATCTCCACAGCAACTGGATATTACACAGAGTAAGTGAACAAATAAAGCAAATTAAATGTCATTTTCTGAATAGTATTTATGGATCGTTCTGATGGTTTCACCACTACCATGAGAATACTGTACTTAGTCTTTAATTTTGCAGGTATCAAATTGAAGCAAACCTGGATTTGGGCCATTCGACAGTACAGTAGATCCTGCTATGAGCAACCACTCTGATGAGCAGCCAACCTTCTATGGGAGGCCACTTATTTATTCCCCAAAATAACAGTTTCTATTAAAATAAATCTCCCATAAGCAGCCACCTGTCTTGAAAAGCCACTTTTCCAGCGCACCAAGGGTTGGCTGCTCATAGCAGGCTCTACTATACCTAAAATTAGTGTCCTCTTTACATTTATGTTGTTGTTCCTAATAACTTAGCTTTTTCAATTATTTTCCCTGCACTCAATACCCACAGTGAAAATAGCTTGATGCGCCTCAATGGCAGCTTAGCTGTATATCTCCCAGGAGACTGAGTTGGAATTTGAATGATAACAGACCTTGCTAAGTTAGTCTCGATGTACAGCGCTCTGAACAGCCGCCGGCTGAATACATGCGCTATATAAGATTTCATTCATTCATTCAGTACATGTATATTCTGAAACTTTCTATAAGAAAACTAATATTTGATAGAACTAAAATATTTCTCACAGATACAGTTATTATTATAACTAATCAATACATAATTATGTGTGAACTTATCTTTCAGGATATGAAACCTAATAATCTTTTGATTAATGATGATGGAGTACTGAAGATTGGAGATTTTGGTTTGGCCAAAATTTATGGATCACCCAACCGAGCATACACCCACCAAGTAGTCACTCGGTAAATGTTTTGTGAAGATAAATGTAGCTAATCATTAGCCTGGTAACTCAGTCTGCCATGAATATTAGCATTGATTATAATTAGTTGCTGAAGGGTAAGGTGACGATACATACATGTACCATTTGTTGGAGATGCACGTAAGATCATGCTATCGGCTTTTTATCCTACTACATCTATACATGTAATAGTGATGGAATATGATGTATGATTCATTATCTAGATGTCTGATGTGGATGACAATGTGATCTGGATTGGTGTCAATTTATGATTTCCTTGTGTGAAGGACTGTGATATTCAGTTTAACCCTTATGTATTTTTCATTAATTTAAAGCTGGAATTGCTAACACAATTTCCAGCTGCAAATGGATGAAAAATAATATTCTTTATGAAAAATATACATCTCCCAAACTGAATTACCATGGTATTTAATTAACTGAGCATCTACCACAAGATATGTTACAAATTTTATGTGGCATTCCCCCCTCCCCCCCCCTCCCCCCCTCTTGATTTATAAATAAAACTCATGAACATGTACACTATATCATTACAAAACTACTCCAATAAGCACCCATCCCCCTATAATCTCAGGGGTTATTCTAATTAACACCCTAGGTGTTTATTAGAAATACAATATATACAGTCTTAGCAGCACAAGGGTTAATTAGTGAGAAAAAGTTCCGAGTCATTTAACTGTCAATTATTTAAATTTTAACTCACTCCAAGACCTGTGTGTCTCGCTACTGTGACCCACAACTTCAAGTTCCTGAAAATTAATCATATTTGTTTAATTTGAGATCAAGCATTTGAAAATCTTGATGCTTAAATGCTTATTTCATTCCCAATAACACTGATTTGAATGACTAATTCAACAATTATCGTCCCACTTAGCGCCTTAAAGGTTAGGCTAATATATTTTACTACTGTGCTGTATTAGCATGGCTAGTGTGCTATCACTGTGGATACCAAGCAACAACTTCAACATTGTTTTAACATTTTGAAGGCTACACCTTCAAAATATTGAATTACTGATTGTTTTGTTTCAGTTGGTATCGACCTCCAGAGCTATTATTTGGAGCCAGAAACTATGGAACAGGAGTCGATATCTGGGCAACAGGTTGCATCCTAGCAGAATTACTATTACGGGTAAAAATAAATCACCAATCACGGCTGTAATTATTTTCAATGATTTTTATTAGCAACTGTCGTTGGTAGGAACTGTCCTTGGTACATTTAGTGACATTTGTGGTTTCAAAACAGGGCCTCAAGAAGTATGATTAATTTTTACTCTCTTATACAAACATGCAATTATTGACTTGATGCTGAAAGGTTGAAATGTATAGACATCACCTCAACTCTTCACCTGACAAATTTTCTGATTAATCCCTATTTGACCTTGGGTCAATTTTGTAGGAATTACCATGGCTTTTCCATGAGAAAGACCACAGTATAAAATTAGAATTATTTCCCCCCTCAATATGCTGAGTGTTTAATTCAAAGTGCATTCTGGTAAAGTGTTACTACATGTACTTATCTAAGGTGCTTGTATTTCATTATGTATTTTTGTGAATATTTTGTTTTGGATCATGCATTGCTTGTTAACCCTTATCCTGCTAAGTTAAATTATTTAAATTTTCACCCATTGGAGGTTGTGTCTTGCTACCACAATCCACACCCTAAAGTGGTTGAAAATAACCCATAGTTGTTTAATTTGAGACCAAACATTTGCAAATCTTCATGTTTTAGCAGTCATTTCATTCACAATAACAGTGATTTATTCAGCTGATAAAACAGATTAAAAATGACTATAATCGTGATCAGCAGGATAAGGGTTAACGGGTGCCAAGACGAACCTTGTATTACTATTAATTTGTATTGTTCTAATTGGTTAATAAAACATGTTTATACTATTAACAGGTGCCTTTCTTACCTGGTGATTCAGATCTTGACCAGCTCAGTCGTATCTTCCAAGTATTAGGCACACCTTCAGAAGAATGCTGGCCAGTAAGTGAACATTGAAATGATCTTTAGTGCCAAAAGCAGTAACTGCTTACTTGAAAAAGTAAGCAGTTACTGCCTTCTGGAGCTGTAGCGCAGAAGAATTGGGAATACATGTATTTAGTTTTGATAATAGCATGCAACTTTAGTTAATTTTGTTGAAACGAAAACTTGGCCTATAATAAAAAAGTGTTAATTTTTTTTAATTGATTGTGGTCATCTTTATTGGCATTCCAGCCTTTATATTGCCGAATGAAATAATTAAATATAGGCGTACTTATTTATCTACTTTAAAAGCCCATTCTCAAGTGCCTCAAACTTAAAAAGTTTCAAAGTTTAAAATTGTGTTGTTTAGGCTTATATCATTGTAAGTCTATATTATCTTTATCCACCCTCCATTTGAAAGAGGGTTGTACCCGGTAAGTGTGTATTTCGGAATGACCAGACAATTCCTGACAACCATCCCTTAACTATGTTTGTTTTGACCATAAAACCTGCCCGCTGAAGGTCTAGATAAAGGGTCGATGTTGATTTGTTTTTTTCTTTGAAAGGGTCAACACTGAGGAAAATCTCTTTCTTTTTGTCACTGCATCAGCTCCCAACATCTCATTAATATTGCCTGTGTATTTTGGCGATATTCACGATGTCCTTGAATATTTGAAACATGTCAATTGGCCGAATTTAGATGTGTTGACTCTTCTTGTTTGAAAATGTGAGGCCCGTCAGGAAAGCACCGTTAAGCGATGATTTCCCAATGACATTGTAATTGAACTCGAAGCTTCTTTGACGATGTGATACATACCGTATATCCCCGTGTATAATTCGATGTTTTTTCTTAGCAATTGATGGCGCAAAAAAGCACCTCGTATTATACAAAGATGTAGAATTTATTACATTTTTTTTTAGCTCTCTAGCGGTAAGTTCAGCGGTAAGATCTCTAGCGGTAAAACGTATCTGTAAACGTAGGCCAGTCAGCGTGTTTGGTAAGCAGGCCTATACAACAAGAACAACAGTTAGACTATGTTTTTTCCAACTAGTAGAATGTCAGTTACTCTATTTAACGGAAGACGTAATTTTAGCGGCCTTGCGACGATTGTGATAATGCAGCCATTGAGCACGATACACTTACGCAATGCTGGGTCAAAGTTAGGACAGTGTCGTCGACGCTGGCCCAACAATTATAAAGCAGCATTGGACATTGTTGTGAGGCCCCCGTCTCACGTTGTCGACGTTGTTCCCGCCGACGCGCGTGGCACCTTTGACAACCACGGGCAGATAAATGACGCCATTAGTCAGTGTTGGTCTGCAACCAATTCACACTCCTGACCTGTTCATTTATATTAATATTGATTTAATTTAAGATAGCCTTTCATATGGGAGTGTTCTATTGTGTAGGCCTACGATCGCGGTAGGCCCATCTGAACATGATATTTTGGAATGAGAGAAATGCGTTGACGAAATATAACAAGATATCACTGATTATATTTCCTATGGCAAATTCTATACGTGTAGGCCTCAAAATGTCCATATTGCTGGGATAACATTAGTGCCTACCGCCGTTGCCACTGATGATACGATATTGAGCAAATGGTGGTATCTGTTAGCTGTAGTTCACGGAGCGTGGCTCTGTAGCACGTGCTAGACACCTAAATACAGCCACGCTGTGTCTAGTCTAGTCTGCAAATGTTTTACTATCACATTTCATCTTGTTCTTATTTGAGCACGACAGTATTAAAATATGGTCCTTGTAAAAGATAATTAAAATAATATAATTTTGTGTGCGAAATATAAATATTTTAAAATCTGACTAATTATATTCCCAGTGTCAATTTTGTACCTATACAGGCCTCAGAATGTCTGCCCCAGACTAGACAGTCCCGATGACATCCCCCATCCACTCTGCCGTGGAAAATGAAAATACAGTATCTGCCTACTTAACAAGTAAGCAGATACTGGCCTTTGGTTTTGCAGAGCTGTAATATTGCCGCTTTTCCTGTCATGGGTCATCGTGTATACAGGTGTCAGTCTGTCCTGTGTATCGGCGCTATTAGCTGTTTAGTAGAACAAGATATTATCTGACCTCACAATGACATTTAGATGGCCGTGGCGCTGCCGACATTCAAAATTTGAGGTTGTATTATACAGAGGGGTAGACGTTTTTCAGGTCATCCGAGGCCTCAAATCTTAACTCGTATTATACATGGCGTCGCAATATACGCGGGGATATAAGGTATGAGACCTTACATACTTGTCCTCATACAAGTTAAGAACTTTTTGTCATAGATTACGGCTGGTGAATTATAAAAAAAAAAATTTTTTAGAAGGAAATTATCAAATTGGTGACTCAATGTCATTTTCCTGTCAAATGTGAAAAGTGCATTATGACACAGGTGGATCTAAAAGACAAAAATGTAATGACCGACATTTTGCCGTTTTTCGAAACCTGATAACGTTGCCAACATATGTTCCTAAAAGTTGTAATCTATCCCAATGTTGCTTTCACTCATTCAATCACTCAAAAAGACAAAAACATGCCATTTGCCTGGGAATGGGCCTTTAACATCTGCCAGACAAAAAAAAAATATATTAAATTCAACAATATGATCTGAACATCTGCATGTTTTATTTAAATTATATTTTAGATTTTTAGGGTTGGTTGAGTAGTAGGTAGTATTTTACATGTATTGGGTGGGTATTTTAAATAGACTTTACATTTAGATTGTGTTGTTATTCAGCTTGATTAATTCTGTTATATTGATCTTTTGGCCTGATAGTGTTTTCTGTTAAATGATGTATGTCAAGAATAGCTAGGGTAACACACCCATGATTGTGTATGTAGGTACATGTATGTACTTAACCACTTCACTTCCAGGCCGAAGTGCATGTCAGGATCCAGGGATCCTGGTATAACTATAGTAAATCCGACAGAAATTTCCGTCATGTATGGTTACGTAACATGACGAATGATGACAGAAATTTCCGTCATGTATGGTAGTGAAGGGGTTAACTCCTGTCTGCGAAATTTAACGTTTTTTTGGCCTCAGTACAAGGATTTTAGCCAATTTCATTATGGTTCAACTTGATTGATTCCTTTATATGAGGCAGTATCTGCTTATTTTTAAAGTATCAGATACTGCCTTTTGGCTTTGCACGGCAGTATAGATCTATTGATTTATTGATCTGATTGGTTCAGCCTGTGAATGCGATATCTTGAGTACCACTAGTCTGAATCACTCACAAAATGAAAAGGTTTTAGTTGTGGTCAGTGATTTTTTAATTTTTTTTAGGTCATATATATTCAAATTACTATCAGAAGGGTAGTAGTATTTATCAGCTGATTAGATGACCTTCAGGTAGGCTTTATAGTTATTAATAATAGTGACAATTCTAGTTATGATTATTATTTCAGGAGATGAAAGCATTACCTGATTATATTCAGTTTAAACCTTTCCCTGCGATTCCCCTTCATGACATATTCACAGCCGCCAGAGATGACCTACTTGATCTGCTAGAATCGATGTTACACTTAAACCCGCTAAAGAGATGCACATCAACGGAGGTGAGTCTGCATAGATTATCAGAAATGTCATTAAAACCATATGTTTACCGGTAGAAGTTGTATATTTTCAAAAAGTAGAAATATTTTTCGTCATTCGAAGTTGGAAATCGCGTTAGCAATTCCATATTCAAATGAATGAAAAATACAATAAGAACAATTCAGCAGGACAAGGGTTAACAAGATCCTGTTAACACTGCCATCTGCGGAATGTCAACTTCATGGTCATCACAACTTACTTTAGCATAAGCCTATAGCAATCATTTTTATCCTCTGCCCAAAAATGTTGGTTTTGCCTTGAATGTCCAGCCGTTCATCCATCTGGCCCATGTCTGTCTGTCCGCATTTTGTTTCTGAAGCAGATCTCGGCAAATCATTTATGTTTTTTTAATTTTACACCAACACATCCCTTAGTGGGTGGAGATGTGCCTTTTGGGGTTTTTGAAATTGCACCTACTTAAATGGCCAACCATCGGCCAGAATTAGCTTTAACATGTTTGATTTCTGGCCACATTTTGTTTCCAGAGCAGATATTGGACACCCATGGGTGGATTTATTTCACAATGCACAAACAAATCCCTTAGGGGGTGTAGATGTGCCTTTTGTGGTTTATGAAATTTGACCTGCTTAAATGGCAGATCTTAAATAACTTTAATATGTGTCATATCTGACAAACCGTGCTGGATATCTAGACCATTACTATGAAACAAAATGTGCGGTTTTAGATTAGGATATGCCCTGGAAAATTTCAAATCAGTCAAATTTCAAATGGCTGACTATCGGCCTTAATTAACTTTGATATACTGTACCTTGATAGCTAGACCATTACTAGATAACAAAATGTGCTGTTATTTCAACTAGATCAAATTCAAAATGGCTGACATATTTTCATCTGCCTCATATCTTACGTCTGCACCAGATAGCTTAGACCATTAATATAAAACAAAAAGTGTGGTTTCAGGTAGGGATATGCCCTGGAAAAATTCAACTATTAAATTCAAAATGGCAGACTATTGGCCATTTATTTTGTCTTTTATATGCCTGATATCTGGCAAGCCATGGCAGATAGCTAGACCATCACCCTGGTTTCAGGGAGGGATATGCCTTGAAAAATAAAAACTAGATCAAATTTAAAATGGCCAACTGAAGCCATTATTACCTCCCGCCGTCTCCGTAGATGAGACGGAGGAGGCTATGGATTCCGCCTCCGTTTTTTTTGCCACTTCTTTTGCATATAACTTTGTAAGAAAATAAGCTAGGATAACAATTTTTGGTATGTGGGTTACTTGCAGGTGGATAATGGACAGGTTAAAATATTTTTAATCTGAATTCAATACGCAAAGTCGCAGAGGAGAAAATGATGATGTTACGGCGTTGGACCGTTGGGCCGTCCGTAAACAATTCGTTTCCGGAGCATATCTCTGAAAGTACTTGTCCGATTGTCTTCAAATTTTACACACAACACCCCTAGGGGGTCTAGCTGTGCCTTTTGGGGTATTGGAAATTTGACCTACTTCTGGTTCAGAACTATGACCTATTTAGACGTTTTGACGCGCACTTCGTTTCCGGAGCAGATCTCGAAAAGTACTGGGCCGATGACAGTCATATTGCACATATATGTTCTCTAAGGTCCCTAGTTGTGCCTTTTCAGGTTTTTGGACCTTGACCTTGAAGTTGACCCAGCACTTTGACCTAATTTATAACATCGGTAAATCTGACTGAAAGATTTTGCGGAATATCATGAAAACCGCTCAAGATACAGGGGAAAAAATTCATCATTTTTATCCACTAGCCAGCCGGGCTAGTGGAATTAAAAATCCACTAGCCCTTATGATTTTTTAATCGCCCTTACTTGTTGTCGGACTATGCGCGATACGGCTAAATCACTGGTTAATGATTTTTTTCCCTTCTGACCCATCTTCCGTAGGCTTAGCCTGAGCATTTTTGCTGCAGGTGGGCATTTTAGCTTTAATCTGCAGCTGTTTAAGCTCTAGTGAAGTCAGTGACCAGCCACGCCACCTGAAAATGTCTCTGTCGGCCTTTATCTTCATATAAAGTTACGTTATTGAACCAGCATTTCTTCTCCAGTTTACTTTATTTTCTTAGCTGGTGGCGACCCCACCTCCCATAATTCACTTAGATTTAATTGGCTGTTCATAATTATTACATGTACAGACAATTAATTTAATCCGACATTGGCTCACTAGTATTCATTCCAACTTGGAGAAAGAAGGGGCCATGTTGCCCACTTCGGTGAAAAAAGGGGCCATCTAAAAAAAAACGTAAACTGTTCTGCCAATATAATCAAGTCAGTCATTTTAAACATAATAAAAATATGTCAAATAAGCATATTAGAAAAAAATATATAAATATTATTTCATATCGTTTAGGGGCTATTCAAGGTAACTGAACTTGATATGTAGTCCTATCAACAAAGAAGTAGGGAAGTCTATGGAGCTCTAGCCTCTATGGCATCATGACACAGCAAGGCACAACATAACTGGGATAAAAAGGTTATCTCAGGTGTATTAAATTAGGCCTTTTCTGGGGTGTAATTTACTTTGTGTTAGGCCTATTGGCATGGTTAGACCTTCTTAGTCTGAACACCCCTACATGTCCAGTAATTCACATCGCTTCTGCGCCGACATACATGCGCCAGCGGCAGCCCTGTGTGTGACTGAAACTGGAGTATTAGCCACAGCTTGCATTCACACAAAATTGCAACACGTTTTTGCAGACGTTTTTATGTAAGATTAATGCTTGATTCATCAGATCTATAATACATGAGTCTTTTAGAATCAGCAACAATAAAAAATTGCATCTATTCACCCACAGCTCGTTGGGCAATGAAATGTTGTCAGCATGCATGTATGTCAAAAAACTAGATAAATGATCTTCTTGATCAGTGCCATTTTGAACTGTGGAATATCGGGTGAAACGAATGCTGGGAACCACGACGCAAAAAGTGACGCTGTGGGCTGTCATGGCTACCGCAGATCGGGCCACATGCAATACACGCGCCCACGCACCGCTGATTGACCAGGCCGTAGGAATATACTGGTCAGTAGTTTGTTTAACAACTTGGTGAGCGTGATTTTTATGTCCACGTGTGTCAGCATCAAACTTGATTCAGTTGCTCACTTCTTGGTGTGCCAAATCTTGAATTATGTGCGATTATATGCTCCTCAAATGTAGGTCCCCCTAAAAGGCTGATACACACAACCACGTGTGAGCCAAAACAACGCTCTGTAGCGCGCAAGGACGACGACGCCTGTACATGCTGTGCGGCGCTCTGCAGTTATGCGTAAATTTAGCCACACATGATCTGCGGATCGCACAGGGAATCAGTCGCCAGCAGGGCTAGTGACATGCTGATTTACAATCGCCCTTACATAATTCTTGTCGCCACGGCGGCCGGGCGTATGTGAATTTGCATCCCTGAGATAGCTAAGCTACACCATTACTATAAAACAAATTGTGAGGTTTCAGGAGAGGATGCATCTTGAAAAATTTCAAGTCGATAAAATTAGAAATGGCCGCCTATCGGCCATTTATCATCTCGACAGGCCTGATATTGCGGAATATCATGAAAACCGCTCAAGATAGCTACACCATTAATATCAAATAAATTGTAAGGTTTCAGGAGAGGATGCATCTTGAAAAATTTCAAGTTGATAAAATTCGAAATGGCCGCCTATCGGCCATTATTTACCTTGACAGGCCTGATATTGTGGAATATCATGAAAACTGCTCAAGATATCTACATCATTACTCTAAAACAAATTGTAAGGTTTCAGGAGAGGATGCATTTTGAAAAAATTCAACTCGTCCAAGTTCAAAGTGGCCGTTAATCGGCCATTATTCACTTTCACATGGCCTTTATTTGGTAAACCGTGCTAGATGGCTAGACCATTACTATAAAACAAAATGTGTGATTTCAGGAGAGGATGCATCTCGAAAAAATTCGACGCGATAAAATTCAAAATGGCCGCTTATCGGCCATTATTTATTTTCACATGGCCGATATTTGGTCAACCGTGCTAGATGGCTAGACCATTACTATAAAACAAATGTGAGATTTCAGATGAGGATGCATCTTGAGAAAATTTGACTTGATCAAATTCAAAATGGCCGCCTTTTCGGCCATTATTCATTTTCACATGGCTGATATTTGTTGAACCGTGCTAGATGGCTAGACCATTACCTGATTACTATAAAACAAAGGGAGGATGCACCCTGAAAATTTTTAACTTACGAATTCAAAATGGCGACAATCAGCATTATTTACCTCGATAAGCCTGATATCAGGTAAACCGTGCTAGATAGCTAGACCATTACTATAAAACAAAATGTGACGTTTCGGGAGAGGATGCCTTTTAAAAACTTTCGACTCAATCGAATTCAAAATGGCCTCTTATCGGCCACTATTTACTTTCACATTGCTGATATTTGGTAAACCGTGTCAGATAGCTGGACCATTACTATAAAACAAAATGTGAGATTACAAGAGAGGATGCATCTTGAAAAAAATTGACTTGATCAAATTTAAAATGGCCGCCTATCGGCTATTATTCACTTTCAAATAGCCGTTATTTGATAACTGTACTAGATTGCTAGACCATTACTATAAAACAAAATGTGAGATTTCAGGAGAGGATGCATTTTGAAAAAATTTGACTTGATCAAATTCAAAATGGCCTCCTATCGGCCATTATTCACTTTCACATGGGCGATATTTGGTAAACCGTGCTAGATGGCTAGACAATTACTATAGAATGAAATGTGAGATTTCAGCTGAGGATGCATCTTAAATGTCTTCGTTAGCTCTTTCCGATTCATTCGAATACCTATGTTATGGATCTACGGCCATTACAAATACTTTCACTCTTACAGTGCGGGGATCGAATTTAGTTGTCAGAATCTGATGTCTACAGACGTCAAATTCTGATGACTAAAGTCGATCCTCACGCTATGATGGTTAACTACATTTCGATACCTCTGTAGCTCTCCTTCCCACAATCACACAAAAGTCACACATGGTTAGGTTTTTCTGTCTTTGTCACATTATATTTAAATTGATGTTTGATTACAGAAATATTACAGTTTCCATTTTCTGTTCATGCCTTACAGGCATTACAGATGGCATATTTCAGTAACAAACCAGTGCCGACACCAGGACCTAATCTTCCACGTCCTGGACAGATGCCTGCCGTTATCCGAGAACCAGATCTTCGTAACACACTGAAGAGAAAGATGCTTGATGCTGCAGATGTTGGTCAGTCATGCTTGAAAATAAAAAGATTAGAAATAAAAAAATAATTTAAGTATGGTTTGAACTATGTCATGATTTAGCACCAATAGAAAATTGCTCTGTAGTGTGAGGCCAATGTGCTTCTTTAATTCATTCCAAACGGAGCCAGAGATATCTCCGGTAAGCTCCTATGACGGTACAAGACGGATTCTAACTCATATTTTGTGACGTCATAAAAAGTACATGTTTTAAAATGTCGCATCCACAGAGTGCCGTCTTGAATGAGCTAAGTATATTAGGCAACCTGGTAAATTTCTAAAACAGGCCTTTTGATATATATATTGTAGTTCAAGATATTAATGCAGGGTTCCCGCACATAAGAAAAGTCGTTGAATTTAACTTTTCCAAGCTTGGAACTTTTCATGAAATGTCCTGGAACTTCAACGTTATAAATTTGCCGGTATTTTGTCTCGTCACATTTTTTAATGGTTGGGAGATTTCACAGCTATATGTAATCTGTGTCCCGAGTTCGCCCATACATGGCATACAGCCAAATGGCAGAGCGGCGAATATGAATTTATTTCGAGTACTTAAAAACGAGGCCCGTGTTCCTGAACTAAACTTGCCACTCATTTAAACAGATCCTTGTGGTTTATTAAGATGTCAAGAAAAAATGATGCTAAAATGGGCAATAGCATTTTATAAATGGTGGGAGAGTGGAGATATGCCATGTCAGCAGGGCGTGACTTGGCTAGTGTTAAATCCTATTCAACAAAAAACAGTATGTTTTTTATAACAATGATCACATCTTGAGCCTTCCTAGACAGAGGTGTAGACGCAACTGTTACCTGTTGACGATACCTGTGACGATGCATTGAGTGTGGAATGATGACTGGCTGATGAGGCAGTTATAAATTTTTTGGTGCCTGGCAACTAGACTTATAATTATATAAAATTTGCAAATATTTTCGAAAGTTGTATTCTTGCAGTAATGTTATATAATGCACACCTCGCTACTAAGATGGTGTAATAATAAGGTTATACTATATTGTTGTTACAAAACACATAAGTTTACCAATTTGATTTTTTACATTGAATTTTTTTATCAAGATTATTACATGTTTGAATATATTTAGTGCATGTTTTTTTCTTACAATATTTTCTGTGTTTGAATATAAGTGTATGCATTGGTTTTCGAAAAGTAAGTGCATCTTCATATATATGTGCATGTACGTTTATGCGCAGGGATAAAGTGCATTAGATCTGCTGTCACGGCATAACTACATGTAGGGTTCTTCAAATTGACGGCATCACCATGTAACCCAGGTTGGGCCGTGATGGATCAGGTGCCTACATTATAGATAACTACAATTTGTATTGTAACTGAATATATTTTAAATTATCATAAATAAATCATGGAAATTTAAAAATCACATTGAAAACATCATGGAATAGCATGGGATTTGTAGGGGATGTTTTTAGGAACCCTGTAGTAGTATGTGTTGCTTTTGAAGAAAATCAGTACAGTGGTGGGCCTTGAGTTATGAGCTTGTTTGGTAAACAAGTATTTTTCAAAAAGTTTTTATGTGTGGAATTTAGGTGTTAAACATTGCAGAAATTATTCCTATGTGTAGGTTGTAAAGTGTATGTGTCTATCTCAGCAAGACACAAAACTACATTATAACATATCTGTAATATTACATTAATGCTTTTAGCCCTTTATTGGGTCCGCTAATTTATTTTATTTCAATTGTCATCCATTTGTGTCATGCTACTGTGACCCACAACTTCAAGTGGGTGAAATTGACACATATTATTTTGTTCAATTTGAGACCGAGCATTTTCAAATCTGCTTATAAAATGGATTTAAAAAGCTTACAGTTGGGGTTATTAACCTAAATTAAATTGTAGTGGTGACGTGCAGGCATATTGCTTTAGCAGTTGATACCATTTTGTTTTTACAAAATTCATTGTTTCATTTGGCACTGACTTGTGAATATATTTTTTATACATTCTAGTAAATGATTATATTTACTTCTTGAAAGTCAATAGGATTCGCACTTACTAGCAAACAAATCTTTTATCTATGCGCAAACACACAGGAAAATAGCCAACTTTCACTTAAAAAACAAGTGATCTTTTAGAATAAATATAAAAATTATTTCGTACAAAAAATCATCATATAAGAGGCAAATTAAATCGTTATGACTAGAAATACACTTTTAAAATACCAAAGAAAAACCCATCTGTATGGTTATTCTTGGCTGTTTTATCAATACTCTGCAGCATTCAAAATCACACCTTTATTGAAACTAGTTATATACAGACAAAAAAAATGTTATGTTTTTACCAATGAAATCTTTACACTTCATGTCATCTATATTTTACTGTTTAATGCTTTTAATCGCTAAGCGCGACTATAATCGTTTTTAATCTGTTATATTAGCAAGTTAAATCACAGTTATTGAGAATGAAATGAGTGTTTAAATATTTTCAGGGTAGCACAGTGTCTGATTTGGCCCAGTCAAATTCCACTAGAGAACGTCTAGCTCTCTGGTCAATCACCAGGTGTCGCTGCTAAACTAGTCTATCTTGCCACTAGATGGGGTGATAATATGCCGGAAAAATAAACACGAGGATAGTCAGTTCTGTGTGTTACAATACTTTTTTAAATCTCGCAAAACAATAGATTATGAATTGAGTCAAGTTTAATTGGATGTATAGTGCAGCGTAACGTGATAATAAAGCTTGGTAATTTTTAAATGACTAGTGGTAGCCATTAAAATCTATACTTTTGTTGAAGACTACTGAAAATTTCCACGCTGGTTGATCATTTTCTATGCTTTTAATAATATGCAATCTGGTCGGATACGGTATCTAGTGCAACTCAGCATCAGTGAGTGTTTGCCTTACATGGGACGGAAAAGGTGTTTAGATGATCCAACTGTTTGTACTACATGTACATGTAGCTGGTGTTCTGTACTCAAATGCCCCACTTGTGCACCTGAATGACCTAGATTAGCCGATTTGAAGGTCGTGTTCTGCACCAGCGAAGATTGAATTTCAACCAAAATCTACCTTCAGCAAACATCATACGTTTTATACAATTTGCGCATGATATATTTGTCCATGCTTCGGTCAATGTTGTGGGAATTTCCGAGTTGCCGGTATGATAATCAGCCAAAGGTAAAGCTGTGTATCATCACAGGTACCCAGAAACACTCCTAGTAAAGTTTCTGTGGTCCTCCGATTCAATTCAGTCAACGGTGGTGATTGTTGAACCCAGCACTGGCACAATTCAGTCACGAGCTTGTCCACCCCAGCTATCACAAGACATTGACCCGATGCTTGGATGTTGTTGTTCCACCATTTGCGACGCTGGCCCAACATTAATCCAGCATTGGTTGAACGTGTTTCAATTCTGGTAAACCATAACTTCCCGCGAATACGAGACGTTGTCTTTACATGTAGGTTGGTTACTGATGTAGAAACATCTGCCCAACATTGTTGGCCCATCACAGCAAACACGAGACATTGCGCCACTGTTGGTTCAATGTTGGGCAGACGTCGTAGACGGCGGGACAACATTGATCCAACATTGGTACAATATCTCGTTTTAAATTTTGCTGGGAACGCAGCGTCCACAGAATGAGACGTGTCTCTTCACACCGAACACGAGACGTTCACCCGATGTTGATTTAATGCTAGGCCAACGTCACGGACGCTGGCCCAGCTATAAATCGATATAAGTACAAAGTATTGCGCTTGCTGCGCTGTTGAGTGCAAGTGTTTCCAAGCGAACGCGAGTCACTACCATAGTGTAATGTTGGGCCGGCGTCGTAGCCGCTGGCTCGGCTTTAGACTAACATTGGATCAGTGTCTCGTGTTTTTTCCTCAGTAGCAGGTTGACCACCTTGATGTTGGTTCTGGTTGCCCCTCAAGGTCGTCCTGTGGGAAGGTGAGACACCTGGTGTCAGAGCCAGAGATAAAGATTTCTGGATGATGTACCGCTCCCCAGAAATCTCGAGACGTGCAGCCAATGCCGGGTTAATGCTGGGCCAGCGTCGAATACGGTGGGCCGACATTATGCTAACATTGGATGAATATCACTTGTTGGCTGGGTCAGCCATGACATCTAAATAACAGATCATTATACATCACTCAATGCTGGGCAACACTGGGCAAGTGTTTAAACCAAAGTATTTGACTCATTGTCGTTTCATTGCTGGCCCAACGTCACATACATTGGGCCAACATTCAAATGGCAATGAGTCTATGTTTGGTGGCAGCTTTGCGGTCAGGTATAAATGATTAGTTATAATTTAGATGGTAGATGATTGTGACACCTGTTCGCACAGTACAGTCATGTACTAAAATAGTGGAACCCTGATGTGATTTAACGATGATAGGCACCAAAACTCCCACCTCTAATAGATACCAACTCGTGACATGTCGTTCTGTTCCATCTTTCACGAGCTGAACCTTTATCCGCTAAGTTTTATCAATATAAGGGATCGCTTGTCCTACCACCTGCTATGAGCGGCCACCTGATATAGGCGATCATAGGCGACTCCCTGTAACTAACGGACGACTGTTGCTCACCTAATCAGAGTTTGGCTGCTTATTGTTCTTCAATAGCTCTCCTTCATTTAAGCCTAGTACCACTAACCACCACAAATTAAACATCAAGATTTGCAAATTTTTGGTCCCATATTAAAACAATATGAATAATTTGCACCCACTATAAGTTGCCCGTTAAGGGCTGACAGTGTTGTTGAAAGCGGAACAACATAATTTCCGTATGGGCAGTGACTTCTTTTTTGAATTAAACTTCTCAATAAGTTTTGTGCATACACATATATCTGTACATTGAAACCATATTGGATTGACGGTTAGTGTTACCCTTAGACATGTTAGAGGCGTAGGCATACCATCGTTATCTTTCATAATTTTAACGAAAAATATTATTATAACTATACATGATTTACGGTCATTATTGTGTTCAGTGTTTCCCACTATATTGCGTTTAATACAAATCCAGAAATGTTCGCCGCCTAATCTAAAGTCTTTTACTACATTTCCTGTTGTCTTTCAATATACAACAGATTGTCGACAACTTTTTTTTTCTTTTTTGTCACGTTTTTTATTTGCTTTGAGTAAATTTTAAACTTGAAAACTACTGCATTGGAATAATAGAAACGTCAGATAATGTCATCAGCCACTTGAAATTCTGGGTTGCGGTTGGGTTAATTGTGAACATGTTATTTTTCTGTAACATGTTATATTTTTTTTCCACGAGCCGCGCATTTTCACCACTAAGCTATTCTCACCACAAGTCGGCAACGACCACATTCACCTCTTAACCAGTACCCCCCCCCCGTCACGCACCTGTGTGTTTTTTCCAGTAGACCCTGGAAGTAAAAATCAAGTTTATTAATGATCCAATGATCAATTTCTTAAGTAACCCTTCATCTACCCGTGCATACTGATTTGTATTTAACCCTTACAACGCTGAAATATTTGTGTATAAACCATGGAGACCAAGGGTTTGTTAAATTTAAAATCATCATAAATGTCTTAGTTAGCTTTATTTGAATACCTAGTAGGTTATGTGTCCAAGCTCGAAGCACATTTAATAGAGCTATTGTAGGTGCAAATATAGTTTTGCACTCATTGGATTAGCAAATCCAGAGGAGCTGTTTTATAGTGATGTAAAATATGTGCGTGAACATGTTTGTTGACCACTACCAGGTGAATTGGCAACTCACGTTTATATCTATTCAACGAATGATTTGATTTGATTTGATTTGATTTGATTAATTGATTGATTGATTGATTGATTGATTGATTGATTGATTGATTGATTGATTGATTGATTGATTGATTGATTGATTGATTGATTGATTGATTGATTGATTGATTGATTGATTGATTGATTGATTGATTGATTGATTGATTGATTGGCAGATGTATTAAAATGATAATAATGAAAAATATTTTCAACCCTTAATCAACGAGTATGATCGCCTCTTGCTCTGAGCTGGGTTGTATTAGATTCATGTTTGCCGGGCAGCGTGACGCCGCGTCCCAAGAATATCCTTCCACCATTTGTCTGATCCTCTACATTTATCTAATCCTTTAGTGTCGCTGTTCCTATTCATGTTCACCTACCATCGTCTCTGACTAAGCTTGTACACTTTTAGAAAAAAAATGTTTGTTATTTGCTACGTTGTAGACTCTCCGTTATAACAAATAAATTAACCTCCAAATACTACTTTTATTCACATTCAAATTTCTAGCAAAAAAACTACGTCTTTAAATGGAATTGATAAGACGTATTCAAGCACCACTGATTCTAACGAATTCTAAAAAGGGTGTTTTTTTCTGCACCCTGGTCTTAAACCATGGTGCAGAAAAAAACACCCTTTTGTTAACGTAGTATGCGCACATCTGGATTTAAGCCATTGAATTCTGACATGCCCACATTCTGAACTCCCCGCTGCACGAAATGAACTTTGTTTGATGGATGTCTAATCTACATTGATCATCCTTGAATGTCTCGATGTACTAAATACCCCTGACGTATTACTTTGAGATGTCGCAGCGAGGAGGTCAAGAGAGGGAGTGGGGGTGATGGAACGCGAGACGTTGTCCCAATTCTGGTTCATTTTGGGCCATCGTCGCAGACGCTCGCTCAAAAATGAACCAGAATTTGGTGGACGTTACTAAGGTTATCCCGTGGAATATCTCGCGATATCAAAGAGCCGTATCTTGATTTATATTACAGACAAGTGCTTCAAATTAAAACAGAGCATTGTATAATTTTATAATTAGTACTTTTTCGTGATGAGCTCTTGCACATCTGATCAATTTCAGTTACTATTTTACGGACAGAGTGAAAAACGATTTGTAAATGATTTGGAGTGGGAATTGAGGTGGCTATAAATAAATAAATTGAAAAAAAATGTCACGAGTAATTAAAGGGTGAAAATTCACCATTAAAAAGCATCGGGACAACTTTTGATCTTTTGCAAAATATTGAACATTCGATTTTTCACATTTGGTACAGCTTTTGATTAACAAAAGCGATAATTTTAGGATGTGTCTTTTTTCCACAACTGAATTGGATTGATGCATGGTAAAAAAATCGGTTATTTTACCCACAAACAAGTGGTTGATACAAATATTTGAATAAATAAAAATGCAATTTGACCAATCGTCGGAGATTGTAGAAATAAGATGATCTACGTCATGATCGATGCACATTCGTTGCGATTTGATACCAATAATTAATAATTCCATGTCGCCACAAATTGTGGGCCACAATCAGCGATGCCGGGCCAACATCGAGTGGACGTGGCTTGATGACCGGCGACGTGTTGACAGGGTGCTGGAGCCGTCACCGCCTGCCCCCGGGGCCCTAGCCCTGCCCCCTCACAAAGATACCTGTACCGCCCCGGGACAGCTCTGTTTCGGGGTCCACACTAATCTGGATCGCGGATACTTAGACGCGGCTCGTTAACCAGGCAACTGCCCCAGGCCTCATCAACTTGTCTGCAGCAGCCCACCGGCACACTCTGTGCCCCCGGGCAGCGATCCGCGCGTATTACAATCATTAACCCTTACGGTGCGGGGATCCACTTTAGACGGCAGAATCCGACGTCTGTAGACGTCAGATTCTGACGTCTAAAGTCGATCCCCGCACTGTGAGAAGTAAAATATTTATAATGACCGTACAACCAGACCACATGAATTCAAATTAAGCGCAAAGAGTTGACGAAGGCATTTATGATGATTTCATATTGAAAATAACCCTTTTGTCTCCATGGTTTATACAGAAATATTTCAGCGCTTCAAGGGTTAGGGGTGATGATCTCTGGCCCCGGGGGCTACATGCTGGACAGGATGATTTACTTGTCCTACTCGATTACAGCTGCAATATCTAGCGGCTTCCCTCGTAATTAAATCTCTTGTCCAGCCTGGGAAGATTCCCCATACTGAGAAAAAATGCTGAGCAACCCAGCTTCGTTATGTAATTATTTACTAATATTCGCTGGTGATTTTAATCCTTTCAAACTTATTTATTTTTTCCAGTAATTTAATCTATTGTGATCTGGATTTCTGTGTTTGCCTAGATCTGTTTGTGTATTTATTTTGTTCATACATGCATGCTCTTTGTCATTCATTAATAATGATATTTTTTATAGCCCAGATGATTCTGTTGTTAATTTCGTCTCGTTTTGCTAGCTCTTTTAATCATTAATTTGCATCCATTCATGTTCATTAATCTTTCAACAGTTTTTTTGTTCATTTTCAAAATGAAAATACGTGGATGTTCTAAAAGAAAATTAGTTGTCAGTTAAATTAGTTTTAGTGCGTCTTTATCCGGGCACCGGCTGTATATTTTACAGTTTACGCTCGGAATTTCAGGAATATCACCATTCACCAGATACTCGGCAAACTAGAAACATCGACCCGGCATCGGTTCACTGCCGTCTCAACGCTTCTGGCGTTGGCCCAGCAGTGAACCGGTGCTGGGCCAAGGTTTTTGTCTCCCCCAGTGTGCCGCATACGTGACCCAGTGTTATCATCTCGCCAGATACCGCTGAGATAACGGGGCGCACGGGAGTGACAGAAAGCCGTACATCAAAGCCGCCGCCAGACACGAACCTCAGTCTCCTGGTTAACCCTCCCCCCTCCCCCCGGCGGCCGCAGAGTCCAGGTATTAGTCCCCCCTCTCTCATGGTAGAATCCTGGTAATAGAGTGTTGAACAAAGGTGTGTAGTGTTTTTAGATGAACCAATGAGTTTAAAAATCCAGTGGGTAAAGTCCGAACTTCTTGTTGAATGTGTAAGCTATCAGTTTTTATTTGGGCTTATTGCATAATCATATCCTTGTTGGCATTGCGCCTAAGCGAATAAGGTACCGACTTTGTCAATATCCTTACAAAATTATTATTAATAGAAAATTATTGTGGCTCTGAATGTACTGAATCACAATTTGTAGTCACATTTTAGATTAAATATTTATGTTGTGTAATTTATGGTATAGAACTCGATCGACTTTTTACTTACGTTACATGATACTTCCCAATTTCATTTGATAGACGATGAAGCAAACTGGTGTTTTGCTAGCATCTACAATGAAACAAACGTATAAAAATTACGCTAAATTGGACCTTGACCTAATGCTTTCTCAATGTCAGGCATCATCGACAATCCTTAAGTCACATTTAACCTACAAATATTCCGACCAACGTCTCTTGTTATGGTTAGTCCCGTGTCACAACCCGACGCAAATCAACATGTCTGGTGTCACAACCCTACGCAAATCAACATGTCTGGTGTCACAACCCTACGCAAATCAACATGTTTGGTGTTACAACCCTACGCAAATCAACATGTTTGGTGTCGCAACCCTACGCAAATCAACATGTTTGGTGTTACAACCCTACGCAAATCAACATGTTTGGTGTTACAACCCTACGCAAATCAACATGTTTGGTGTCACAACCCGACGCGAATCAACATGTTTGGTGTCACAACCCTACGCAAATCAACATGTTTGGTGTTACAACCCTACGCAAATCAACATGTTTGGTGTCACAACCCGACGCGAATCAACATGTTTGGTGTCACAACCCTACGCAAATCAACATGTTTGGTGTCGCAACCCTACGCAAATCAACATGTTTGGTGTTACAACCCTACGCAAATCAACATGTTTGGTGTCACAACCCGACGCGAATCAACATGTTTGGTGTCACAACCCGACGCAAATCAACATGTTTTGTGAAACACAGAAGCATTAACTGTATGAAAAAATTACTTGTAACTAAAATTCTTATTCCTTCCTATTTTTAACTTTCATTTGTACATCACACTCCTAGTATATTAAATTGTTCTATTAATACCAAGTTTCATAATCAGAATTGAAGCAACAGATGGATACACCATATTTGCTTTATCAAATTTTGTAAGTAAGATCTCACTAACCACAGCGAGGGAAGTGTTTAAAACAGAAGTGGTAACTTGAACCAAGGATTATAAGTCTTATATATTCCTTGCTTGAACCTGTGATGTGGTCTTACTGCATGTTCTATTGCTCTGGCCTTGGCTCAATGCTGGCTCAAAAAAAGTATTATGCGTCGAGCCAGAATTGTGGCGCACCATACTTCACTCATGAGCAAATAAATCCCCTCGTCACTACACGTTTATGGCACTAAAGATAGAAATAATTAAATGACATCACGTGAGTAGTGAATGTCCTTGTCGGATTAATGGGAGATAACAGTAAGAACAAGTTGTATTTTAACCGCCGGTGTCGCATATATTCGGATTTTTATTTTTTGTTAGCACATTAAGTAACACCTTTTAAACATGTGACAAAGATAAAGTGTGACATCAATCAGCAATATTTGAAAACAGTTGACCTCCATTTTGCCAAATCTGAATAATTTTCACTCACTTGAAGTTGTGGATCGCGTCAGCGAGACACAACTTCAAGTGGGTGAAAATTCAAATTGAATAATTTGGCGGTTAAAGGGTTAAGTGTTAACCCACCAAACACAAGACATTGACCCAATTCTGGTTTTGAGCCAGCGTCGTAGACGATGGGCCCACATTGAATCAGCATTGTGTCAATGTCTCGTGTTTGCTGGGAAGCTTTTAAATACTATTTAGAACATCATATTTTCGCGTCCACTTTATCTATAACGTGCAAATGCTGTTTATTTAACAATATTTAAACAACATTTCAAGCTAAACCTAATTAAAGTGGGTTTTAACAACATTGCATCGTAAATTTCCTGATTTCTACTCTCACGAGAACACACCGTAGAAGTAGAGTGCAAGCAAAAATTATGTTGACTTTACATCAGTTAAAAGAAATTTTGAAAATCCTGCTATACTGCTCCGCAAATTTCAGATATCTAGATCAACATTAAACAGAGCCAAAACCATGCCATGCCAAAGCCTTGACCAAGCCAAAAAGCAGTTCTGTTTGATTTTCAAGTAAGCAGTTCAGGACTGTTTTTTTGGCTTAACATGTCATTGAGATGCATGTGTCTCAATCTCTTTGACTTCTATGATGCCAAGAAGATACGATTTTCGCAGGTTTGTGATTGTCGCGTGTAGTGGAACCCTTCTTCTCTACCTGAACTTACAATTACATTATATTCTATAGGCCACTGCCATGCAAAGCCAAAAGGCAGTATCTGCTCACTTTACCAGTAAGCAGATACTGCCTTTTTACTTCGCAGCCATTTTGGTACGTGATTTCCCTGGTATCCTGGACGGGAATTGTTGCCGTCATCACGTCGTGGTTATTTGGTGGCTGAGGATGAGTCGGCCGCCGGGTGGCGAGCACTTTGCGATGGCCGTGATGACGCAGCGCACCGCCCAGTCAGTCACTAGTCACTCACTAGGTGGGGTAATGGTAGTCTGTCATCGCCCCACCGCGCAGCTACACGGCGCAGATAGGAAGCAGGCGGTGCGCAGTCAAACGGCGCAGACAGCAGGAATTCTGACGTACAAAAGCAAAAGGCAGTAACTGATCAGTTGAAAAGTAAGCAGTGACTGCCTTTTTGCTTTGTAAAGCAATACTAACCTGCCAATCCCAGAAAAAGGGGATGTTGGCCGAGCATTGGTTACATTGAGTGCCGACGTTGCAGACGGTGGCCCAGCAGAGGTACACAAATTCTTGCTTGTTTGAGGACTTGATTATGGAGGCTAACTTTCCAACATCTTTGTCCTAACTAGTAGGCCTATTACTTTGTATCTAGCCGCAGTATATTTTGTAACTTGCGGACAAGGGAGAACAAATGTGGATTATTGTGAACGGAAAATATATATATATTTTTAATTAGGCCTACGGTAGGGCCTATCTACAGTGTATGATGATCCATAGATATAATATCACACTCTTTGTTTGCACATAAGCATTTAAATACAGGCCTACTTAAATTATTTTTAAATTAGGTTTTCTCTTGATCCAGCATTAAATTACTTGTGGTTTGATCATGGAGGTAGACCGCATAGGCCAAGTTTACATACATATATAGTGCCGCCGTGCTGTGATGAAGCCAGGTGATGATGGTAAGCGTTAGAGCGCCCTCTACCGTGCCTCCCACATACTAACACCCTGGAAATCAGGGCTACATATCCTTCTCCATTTCCTCCTGTCCCCCCCCCCCCCCCACCCAGGGTCGTACATCACCCAGGCCGTGAACACCTCAATTGCTGGCATTCCACCATAAATTCTCCTAATTTTCCTCCTTCATTCCACAAGAAGTGTTATGTAGCTTCACGTGGGGGCTCACCTATAGTATCACACCAAACACCTGACTTTCACCCAATGTTGAATATATTTATTGACATTATGTATACACAATATATACCCCTACCCCCCCCCCCCCCTTGGGCTTACTTTGCATTAGTATTATCATAATATGATTTCAAACAAACAAACTGAACATTGCCTAATAATAATAATATTCTTGGTGTTATGAATAAAAGAAATAATAAAATAATAAACATGACGTATCGAACAGTGCATAATAGTAATATCCGCTGTGTCGCAAGATTGTAATAAATTTTAATATGAAATAATAATAATAATAATAATAGGCTCAATTATAATAATTTAACCAAATTAAATTTATAAATAAAATAACACAATACTAAATAGTGCCATAAACGGTACGTTGTCTTTTATTTAGACTGAGACATTTTTATTGTCTTTTTGTATCAGCATGATGAATTTTTCTTTGGGGGGAGATTTCCAAAATATTTCTGATTGATAAAAAATGTATTATTTTATTGATATTACTTCTCAATTCAGTACAGTATATCAATTTATAGCGGTATGTGTCCACGTTCGATGCATGGGTAAGTAGTTACTGCTGTAATCATGGTAATCAGGTAATAGTAGTACTTCTACCCAGGTCCCGTATTCTCGTACAAGTTACGATATATCGTAGGCTTCTGATTGGTCAAGATGGCCATCTCGACCAATCAGAAGCCTACGATATATCGTAACTTGTACGAGAATACGGGCCCAGGCATTATAATTTATCTGTCATCCATTACATGTTTCTGAACAAACTACAGGTAGGGATAGTGTCACCTTTACTACCTCAGTGACAACCACTTGACCCGATGATGGTTTGAATGTCGCAGACGGTGTACCAAGAATGATCAGATATTGAGTCACCGTTTTGCGTTAGCTGGACGAACGTATATTTTGCGACAAAGAAAATACATTTTGCGCAGTCAGTATATTATTTTACAATACGGGATGCGAGTGGATACAAAACAAACGTAACTTTATACCATATACATGCACCTCTAAATTGTTTCCGTGGCAAATTCATGAAGTCCGGAAAATGTTCATTCTAGTTCACCTCAGGGGTCCTCACAAGTTTGTAATATTTCTTAGTATCTACATCCATAAAGAAATGCAGGTGGTCAAAATTATATGCAGATATTTAAAATAGATTATAGCCGTGTCTAAGATTGGAGCTTAAGATGTCAATTTCGATTGAAAAATCTATTTGGGCACGTGTACTTAATTGAACTATGGTGCACAGAGGGTTAAGATGGTCACGATCACCCAGGACTCGAACCCTCATCCCACCTTATCAAACACAAGTCGCTGACCCAATGTTGGTTTAATGTTGGGCCACCGTCGTGAAAGTTGACATATTGTTAACAGTTGGCCAACATTGCTGCAACGTCTTATATTTACTGGTACCAGCACCACACACAGACCAATCAAGCACGAGACTGTTATCCAATGATGGCTTAATGTTGGGCCAGCGTCACCGACGCTGGCCCAACAATAAGCCGGTATTGGATCAATATGTGTATAGTTCGCCATGGACCAGACACGGGATCTCCTGATATCGGTGCTCAGTCATGCGTGATGATTACACCTGCCCTGTGGCGCCACCTACAGGTGCCCAAAGTACTACTCAGCAAACACCTTACATGTACGTTGTCCCAACGCCGGGTCAATGCTGGCTCATAGTCTGTGACGCTTGCCCTACATTAACACAACCTTGATTCAACGTCTCGTGTTTGCTGGATACTGACCGGAAAACATGTTGGTTGATTGTTGAGTTAACGTAGCAGGCGGTGTTCCCACGTGTGGCCGTCAATGTATTTTGTTTGATGGTCTGGATCTGCAAACACTAGTAACCCAGCAGGCACGAGACATTCACCCAATGTTGGTTTAATGTTGGGCCAGCGTCGAAGACGGTGGCCCAACATTAAAGCAACATTGGGTCATTGTCTCGTGTTTGCTAGAAAAAGATGCATTCACATTATGCACGAATGCGGCCCCAAAAAATGTCTCATGTTATTTTGTTGGATGTCGTATTCGTGTTCGTCTATGTAAGCACCAACACCCAAATTACATATAAACCCCTGGACCACTGATGTCGACTACAGTAAATATTCTGTGCTTAATTAGTTGATAAAAGTAAAATATGTCTTCAATCTTGAAACATTGAATCAAGTTAAGTGATCTTATTTAATTTTTCACCCACTTGAAGTTGTGTCTCGCTGCCGCGACCCACAACAGTTACTTCAAGTGGTTGAAAATTACTCATAATTCGTTTAATTTGATATCAAAATATTTGCAAATCTTGATGTTTAAACACTCATTTCATTCCCAATAACAGTGATTTAATATGTTATAAAAAACAGATTAAAATGACTACAATAGTGGTTAGCGCTCAAAGCGTTGATGGAATCCCCAACAATTATTATCACCTGTGAAAATTTTGAGATTGGAATTACACTCTGCATGCATGTGCCTCTCGACACGGGTAGGGTTTTGATAACATTTTCAGATAGCATCACAAGCGCTCCGAGCAGAGAGAGTGAAGCCTGAATGATCACTGTAACGCTGCCGTTGCAAGCAGAAGGAAGACTTGGCCATATATATGCTAAGGAAACGCTGGACTTGTCTTCATCCCCGCTGATCACCACGCTACATTTGTCAAGAATGCACTGGACCCAACTTGACCCGCAGATATTGACCCAACTTGCGTACCCCCGTAGCCAGAGCGGTTTGGGTTGAAACGCTCTTTCTACATAGCAATTCAAATGTCACTAGGCCTATTGCATTCAGGAAATGAAGCAATGTTTAAGAAATGCACTCACTGTGCATTTATATACACAATCTGATTCTATTTATGTGACCAGTTACCCGTCTAAGGCATATAGATTGAATCGTCATCTAAGCATTAAAAAGTTGTATCTGCCACTTTGCAGATACACCTCTTTAATGCTTAACCCTTTAAGCCCTCACGATGCATTAAAGCATCATTTTACATCCCTGAAAACAGACCTAATTTTCCTACAACTAAGGGTTTTAAAACAAAAAAATTAAGAAACTGGTTTACTAATACATGGTTATTCTCATTAATTTTTCACCCACTTTAAATCATCTTCATCCACTACAAGTCGAGAATTGCAGTTCTCCACTTGTTATGGATGAAGATGACAACATTGGTAAACTCAGGCTTGAAAGGGTTAAGTGACGAAATGTATAGCATATTTGTGTCTGTGTGTTGTTGAACTAGGTAGATCTGTGTTCAGCCAATTGAATTGAATGTTCTAATAGCTCCTATAATGTGTTGTGTGTTGTAGGTGGCCTAGCGAAAAAGCTGGTTTTCTGATGAACATTATCCTCACGGGGACAATATAATGACGTACATGCGACATGTCCATTTGACATTGAACTGTGGAAATCATAAGATTTGTGACCGTTATCCAGATGTTGGTTTAATGTTGAGCCACCGTCTACGACGCTGGCCGAACATTAAACCGTCTGGACCGTCGGATGTGTCTAGCCTTGAATATAATGTGTGGCTTACCAGGCGCGATCTCAAGGTGGCGAGTTACAGCTTGATAATCAATATCATTTCGACTTCGCAGAAATGCTAGTCTCTTTGGAATAGGAGTCCCTTGAAATAAGTAAAGTGTGTATCTCCAATGGAGATAACACTTTACTTATTTCAAGGGGACGACGTGTCATCAGACATATTAATGTCAACTAGTTCTTCTGCCACATATATATGCCCGTAATCCGGGTACACAAACGACAGGACTAAACATTAGAAGGTTTAAGTTCGCTGATATCCCGAGGCTTAATAAGCCTTGGGATATTTGCCAACTTAAACCTGACTTAATTTTGTTTCGTATCCCTGGGTTTGTGGACGAAAACTATACTTGGAATTGTGTATGTAGGCCCTCTATACGCTTTCAAGATATAAAATAAAAATTAGTTTTTTGGTACATTTAAGTTGACAAAGTTGACACCTTTTAACTTCTGATTTGTTTTTTCCCTTCGTTTATTAATTTAATTTAAAATTGACATTCAACACCATTCCAAGCCTCAAATGAATCGATAACATATCGATAATGTGAGTATTCGGATTCCGAAGAATTTATTTAAATATATTGTTTTGTGTTTTTTTGCGTCTACTTAGTAACACATGTGCACGGTCCTCAGAATTAAACCGCCAAATTGTCACCCATTTTGAAGTTGTGTCTTGCTACTGTGACCCAGAACTTCAAGGTGGGTGAAAACTACTCACATTTGTTTAGTTTAGACAAAAAAATGTCACATTTTCGTTTTAAAATTCATATTTAATTCCTGATAACAATGATTTAATCGGCTAGTAAAATAATATAGTCATTTAACTCTTTAACCGCTATAGTCGGATTCACATTGACCGTGGTGAATGATTTTCGGCGATTTGTCAGGCAATTCTCAACCAATTTTCATGAAATTTCACACACACTATTTTCCATTCAGTTTCGCGAACTTTTGATAAATAATTTAGAAGTTAGACCATTTGACATGTAGTAAATAAAAATGTTCCCCTCTATAAACCCATCAGCTTCGTCTCAGAATTGTATTACATGTCAAATGGTCTAGTTTCTGACATACTTAACAAAACTTCGCGAAATTTTCAGGGTAGTCACGACATGAATCGAAAATTGGTTGAGAATTGACTGAGAATTCCGAGAAATTCATTAATCCTGGTTGGTGAATTTAATATGAATCTGACTATAGTGACGACTATTATAAACGTGATTAACGATGAAAGGGTTAAATGCCTAAAGGCTAAGTGAAGCAAAAACAAGAACCTAATGACTGATTGGTTAATAACAATTGGAGCAATATATGTCATATTGAGCTGATAAATACATCGAGGTTTTCTGATATATCTAAATTTATCTTTCTCGTCAACCTCCAGATGTGTCTATTTGTTAACCCGCATATATTCGAGTTGTCATTTTTTATTAGCACATTAAGTAAACATGTTAAAGATAAAATGTGACATCAATCAGCAATATTGGGAAACAGTTGACCTCCATTTTGTCAAATATGAATAATTTTCACTCACTTGAAGTTGTGGATCGCGTCAGCGAGACAAACTTCAAGTGGGTGAAAATTCAAATTGAATAATTTGGCTGTTAAAGGGTTAAAGCGCTAAGTTATCTTATTTGAATTTTCACCCACTTGAGGTTGTGTCTCAAGCTTGAATTTACCATTGTCATCTCCATTCACTACAAGCCGCGAATTGCTGTCGCAATTCTCGACTTGTAGTGGATGAAGATGATTTGACGTGGTTTAAAAATTACAGACAACTACCATGTATTGGTAAACAAGTTGCATGGAAATTTTCCCTCCAAAACCCGTAGTTGTAGGAAAATTAAGTCTGTTTTCAGGGATGTAAAATGATGCTTTAATGCATTGTCAGGGCTTAAAGGGTTAAACACTCGTATTATTCCTAATGACAGTGATTTGGTGGGCTACTAAAACAAATTACAAACCACTACAATCGTGCCTAGCTGTGAAAGGGTTCTTCATCCGCATCGCAGATAGCAAATAATAGTGCAACAAAGCGGGCTCTAAAATAGGGATGTGAATGTATGGAGGCCTACGCAAGAGACAATAGACGCAGTATTTTCACACACAAGACATCTCAGCGATTTAAAATAATTTAGCCGGGTTTCCAACTAGGTCACAATATTTATTTGTGTTTATAAATATTAAACACATTGTATATCATTATTATCATTTTCAATGTGTCCGTTTTGAAGCACAACTTAACAAAGAAATCGCCAATCGGAACCTAGCTGAACATCCAATTCGTTTGATAGTGCTAATCAATAATTTGTCATATTGTACCTAAAAGGTGGTAAATGCCAATTTACAAAGTGTTGCTTACGACCTTTTTATTCCCATATGACAGTTTTCAGCAATCATCATAATATGCAGCCGATTTTTATCGTCACCCTTGCATTGAAGGGGTCGTAACTGTCACTTTTCAAAGCGGGAGATACGACCGTTCGATACCAGGTTGACGAATTCCATCAAGGTAATTATAAATGTATGTACCGATAAAATGTACACACCAAATGACAACGCTCCGATTGTTTTGTCAACACGGAGTTGTTGCATATAATTTGTTCCTAGAATATGAAAGAGTGCCACATCCCAGCAAACACAAAACATTTGTATAACATTTGTACAACGTCTGCCAAACTTCTTCGACGTTGATCCAACATTGAACAAATGCTATTCAATTTGTTTGTGTTTGCTGTGTTTATAGTAGTATCCTTTTATGTTCAACAGCCGCGAATCACAGTCCAATAGCGGTGTGAAATTGATCATAATAAGTATTCATATCTCATATTCAAACCATTTAGGAAATATATAAACTACTTACTATGTCTGACAAACTTGTGATATTATTTATAATAAAAACGTTTTTCGGTATGTGAAATTCTGTGTGGTGTGGTTATTGTTTCTTCTTTTAATTTTAGTTAAAAAAGGTGGGCTATTGCAATTGAAGTTCGGCGTCGGCGTTAACATTTATTTGTGGGCGCGATATCTTGGAAAGTTTTTCCATGTATCCTTCCCAAATTTGTTACGCATAATGACCAGTTCTCCGACAAGCTAAAAAAAATGGCCGATTTATTGCGATTTTCGCATTTTACGTCAATAATTTGAACTTGTGGGCGCGATTATTTGAAAAGTTTTTCATGTATCCTCTTCAAATTGTTTATGCATGTTACCAAGAATATATTCTTGATGTTACTAATAAGCAGTTATCGGACAAGTTCAATAATGACTGAAAAAAAAATTCAAAATGGCCGATTTATTGTGATTGTTCACATATAATGTCAATAATTTGACCTTGTGGGCGCGATAACGTGAAAAGTTATCCATGTATCCTCCTCATATTTGTTATGTATGTTACTATTAAGCAGCGCTAGGACAAGTTCAATAATGGCAGTAAAATGCGATTTAATGCGCTTTTTCGCATTTCATGTCAATAATTTGACCTTGTGGGCGCGATAACGTGAACAGTTTTCCATGTATCCTTCCCAAATGTGTTATGCATGTTACTAGTGACCAGTTCCCGGACAAGTTCAATAATGGCTGAAAAAAAATATGAATGGCCGATTTATTGCGATTTTTCGAATTTTCATCAATAATTTGACCTTGTTGGCGAGATAACATGAAAAGTTTTTCATTTATCCTACTCAAATTTGTTATGCATATTACTAATTTATAAGCAGTTCTCGGACAAATTCGATAACGGTTGAAAAAATATTAAAATGGACGATTTATTGTGATTTTACGTCAATAATTTGACCTTGTGGGCGCAATAACTTTAAGTTCAATAATGGCGGCGGAATACTGTCGAGTATGCTCCTGTTCTTATTGTACCCATTTTTCTAAAATCTGGTAAACATCATTTCTAGCCGCCTTTTAATTGAAAAAGTGTTATTGTGCAAGTGCATAGGCGTCGCCGTTGGAGTTAGCATTTCCTTGTGGGCACGATAACTTGAAAAGTTTTTCATGTATCCTTCACAAATTTGTTCTACATCTTGCTAGTGACCAGTTCTCGGACAAGTTCAATAATGACAGAAAAAAATATTCAAAATGGCCGATTTATTGCGATTTTTCCACATTTTACGTTAAAAATCTTACTTTGTTGGTGCGATAACTTCAAAAGTTTTTCATGTGTCCTGCTAAAATTTGTAACATGCATGTTACTCATAACCAGTTCTCTGAAAAATTCTACAATGGCTGAAACTAATTCAAAATGGCCGATTTGTTGTGATTTTTCACATAACTTTTAACAAAAGTTTTTCTTGCATTCTGCTCAAACTTGTACTGCATGCTGCTAATAACCAGTTCTCGGACATTTTAATAATGACGGCTGGCTACTGTCGAAGGTGCTCTTGTTTCAAATAATATTCTTTTTCAAACGATGATTAGAGGCTGAGGCCTATTTCCGTCGCCGACCGGCCTTGTTCATTTCAAGGTGAAATTGCTCATATAATCTGATATGTGAACTGTTTAAATTTGTTTAGAGATAAATTAACAATATCAAAGCGATCGCTCGATTGAAGATAACATCATGCTGTTTTTTTCAATTTCCTGACTGGGTTAAAATACAGTGGCTTAGGTACTCCGAACTGGTAAAAACAAGCGTGGTATTTAAATTGAGTAACGAAATCCATACCATATATTGTACGTGAAACTCGTATTTACGGCTTTACTATTACTATGATGTAAGCCAAACTGGACTGTTAGGGAAAAACGCTACGGGAGCATTTCTTCTCGGATTCTATCCCTCTTGTATCCCTTCGTATCGCTCTGATACGTTTCATCATTTTTCACTGTCTGGTTCATCCCGGTTGTGGGGACATTTTAAATGTGTGTAAAATGTCTGATCTGGTCGTTCAATTTGGGAAATGTTTGTCCAATTGCTTTCGGAGCGTAAATGTCAGCTTCAAAATTTGATTTAGTGACGTGGAGCAGTAAGGCTTCATACAAACAGTAACACATGATTATAGATATGCTTATTTTGTTCCATTGATGGAGTAATTCTCAAATAAAATGTATGCCATGTCTAAGAAATGTGTCCCGCCTATATATCTCTGAGACGCAGGAGTGCTTGACCACGGTGGCTGGTTTCCCGCCCACATTACCACCAGATACTCTGTTCTCCTCAGCGGAACAAGGCACAATACATTCTCCTCTCAAAATACTTCTCTGTAGAGACGAGTGTTACCAAGCACCCTGGGTGTTACAGAGTGCCCTGATACCAGCCCGGCCAGATCTGTCCAGCCTTAGAGGTAGACGAGATTTCTAAATCTATGGTCCGCCTGTCTGGACACACAGGCGCATATATATGGATCCATTAAGAGTACAGGGCTCCACGTATGATAGGCCTACCATATAATTATATAATAGGCCTATAGGGTTCATGTTCTGAAACGATATGAGGGGCACAGGTGCGAATCCCAAATTTAGCAACCCGCTGGTCTAGCATTTAAAAGTGCACCGTCAGCTACTTCCACTATAACCATTTCAATGACAAAATGTCGTTAATGCTTTGTCGATATATTGATCAACTTTATATAGGCATCCAAACAGAATGTTTGTTTAACGGCGTTGAACCGATGTTGGTTTAACGTTGTTTAATGCAGCGTCGTGGATACATTGGATACATCATCCATTTCCGCACGGTACATCATTTATCATAATTTCATTATTTAAAGGGACTGGCCCAGGCTAAAATCATAAAAAAATCGGTGATTTTATTTCGGGTTCTTAATATGACCATATGATGTAAACATGTACATAGACTAGAACTGCAAATTTTTATAATTTTTGTGCTGCGCGTTCACCAGTTAGGCTAGATATAGAGAGGAAATTCCCGATTTCTAATTATTGACAACCATGTCAAAAATAGGAAATGCGGGAATTTCGTCTCTATATCTAGCCTAACTGGTGAATGCGCAGCACAAAAATTATAAAAATTTGCAGTTCTAGTCTATGTACATGTTTACATCATATGGTCATATTAAGAACCCGAAATAAAATCACCGATTTTTTTATGATTTTAGCCTGGGCCAGTCCCTTTAATCATTAAAAATAGTACTGCAGTCACCCACTTGAAGTTATGTATATTAGACGTTGTAGGTGTAGAATAAAAACAACATAATAATTTTATGGTATCAACGCCCGATCAGATGTAGATACACAAGATATCATCTATCGGCCTATATGGATAGACCACTGTTCCTAATACGCGAGACAAAGGGGCCCTAGCCCAGTAGGACCACACTCAATCCTACTGGGCTAGTGAGAACTATGAAAAACGTGAATAATTGTTTTTAATTTTGACTGAGAACAAGGGGTATCGAATGATAAATTGTATAGCTCCCACGCTGAAAATCGTTCTGTAGAAATTGTGTTTACCCCACAAATGAATATATGTATAACATGATAATACCTCGGAAAATTACCTAAACTTTTCACCACTAAGCACGACTATAATCGTGTTTAATGTTTTTTTTATTAACAGTTTAAATCACAGTTATTGTGAATAAACATGAGTTAGGCCTACACAGGTCTCAAAAAGTATTTCTCACCAACTTGAAGTTGTGGGTCGTGATATGGCTTTTTTCAACACTAGTCCATGAAACGAGAGAATTTAACCCTTTCAAGCTTGAATTTACCATTGTCATCTTCATCCACTACAAGCCGCTACTTTCTGCCGCGATTCTCGACTTGTAGTGGATGAAGATGATGTGAAGTGGGTGAAAAATTAAAGAAAATTACCATGTATTAGTAAACCAGTTTCATGAAAATTTTCATTGTAAAATCCTTAGCCGTAGGAAAATCAAGTGTGTTTTCAGGGATATAAAATGATAATGCATCGTGAGGGCTTGAAGGGTTAAAGGTGAAATGAGCATTACAATGGTTAGAATGGCATTTGTTTTGATTCTAATTCTACAAATGGAAGTATTTTTTTACCCACTTGAAGTTTTAAAGTGGTAGTCGAGACTCCATTCTGGTAAACTGAAGTCCATGCGGACATCAAGAGTAGAATTAGGGGACAGCATCATTCTTATAGGAAATTTTGCGTAGATTCCAGAAATCACGTGTCTCCAAGCTGAAATATTGTCCGCTCATAGTCAAATTAACCATTTTCAAAATGGCCGCCAAGAGGTTATCGTAACAAAAAGTAGTCTTAATAAACGGCATAAAATTCCATTCAAACCCTCTAATATTACTAATACATCTACATGTATGGATGCACAAATCATTACTGGCATTACTTTTGCTTTATTGCTCATGTAAATTGCCAAAATTCAAAATGGCCGACAAAATGGCTTCCAAATGGTCTTTCTATCATAACCTGTGTATTAGTTCAGCGGATTTGATTAATATTTTGGGAGAATCGTTCTCATCGTGTTAAAAGCACCAAATTTGTTATAGAACTGGACTTACTCTGATCCATATTGGTAGCGGAACCACCTTGTGGCTGTACTGCATGAGCTTCGTTCAGGGCATTTTCAACCCCCTTTTTTTTCAATTAATCTAAGTTATTATTTAAAAAATATATATTTCACCAGAAATGTCCACAAAACTGTTTATTAATGCTTTTAGCAGTTTATTTAGTCATAACAGGGACGGATACAAAATGTGTGTGGGCGGGATCGCACCCCTTTTTTCGACAAATTAATATTAAAAAGTACCACAAATCGAGTAAAATAGCTCAAAATGTGATAAAAGCAATACATTTTGGACAATGGTATACTAATATAGGGAGATACCTTAGTAACTGTAGCGAAAAGACTTCGCCCAGGGCATTTTTCACCCACCCTTATTTATAAATATCATGTTTCACCAAAATATCTACAAAACTGTTTATTATTGCTTTTAGCAGTTTATTTAATCAAAGCAGTGGTGGATTCATTGCGCGTTTTTTCGACCGATTATTATAATAGGTACCTTAAATTAGGTAAAATGGTTTAAAATGTGATAAAAGCTGCACAAATGAAGGAGAACCTATTTGTAGCTGTAGTTTAAGGGTTTTTTGCTTACACACCCCTTTCTTGCCAAATTATTATAAAAAGTGCACTAACCTGGCTTGAATACACAAACAAAACTCTTTGGGGCGGCAAATCAACCACGTCAGCCACAAAATATGGACTCGCTATTATATTTAAACACTAAAAACGACAACATTTTGAAAAATAATCTGTTTTTATTTTGCTTTTTTTTTTTAAATACGCTAGAGATTTTTCCGGTATTTTACAAAAAAATTTGCAAAGAATTAAAACATTACCCAAAAGCAAACTTTTACCAATATCTAAAAAAAACTAACAATATCTTTTTTAGATTTTTGAAATTAGTGTCTGTTTTCATTGTCAATTAAAGGGACATGTCCAGGTCTAAAATCATAAAAAAAATCGGTGATTTTATTCTAGCTTAATAATATGACCATATGATGTAAACATGTCCATAGACTAGAACTGCAAAAGTTTTTTAATTTTTGGACAATTTATATGAGCAAAAAAGTAAAAATTGTGCCGGCAATACATTCGGCACTAATAGATTAGTAATAATATAGCGTTTGAATGTATTTTTAGGCCGGCTATTATGATTTTATTTTTTTACAGCAATTTTTTGGCGGCCATTTTGAAAATGTTTAATTTTACAGTGATCGGACTATATTTCAGATTTTCGCATTCTACGGGAAAATTCCTATAAGAATGAGGATGTCTCCATATTCTACTAATGATGTCTGCATGGACTTTTTCCTAGGCTTCGTTTCAGAAATGAGGTCTCGACTATTGTAGGTAAAAAACTAAATTCCATAATTTAAAGGTTAATATATTCATTTTCATAGGCCCCACTGGGGGTCGTTATATGTCAAAATATTTTTGTTATATTGTTCAATCTTGGACAAGTTGTAAAAAAAATTAATCACACTACATAACCAACTATGTGAATAGAATTGCCACTTTTTATCCCCCGCCCGTAGGGGAAGGGGGATTTTAGTCGCGCCAAGATTCTGTCCGGCGTCACTTTTTCTTGTGGGCGCAAAAACTCAAAAACTACCGGTCAATTTTTTTTTAATTTTAACATGCCACTCCTAGCAACATGGGTATGTGCAAGTGATGTTTTAAAGATGCTACCAAAATTCAAAATGGCTGCCAGAGGTCAACCCCAAAAAAAATTCTGGGCGCAAAAACTCTAAAACTCAGAAATTATTCAAATTCTACTATCACATTCCCCACCATATGGAGATGTGCAGAACTGTGACTTTTTCAAGGTTTTACTGAAATTCAAAATGGCCGCCACGGATCAACTTTACTTTTTTAGTGGCGCAAAAATACAAAAAATTAGTTTGGTCAATTTTTTTAAAAATATTAACATCACCTTCCTAGCAGCATGTGGTTGTGCAAGTGATTTTAAGGATGCTACCAGAATTCAAAATGGCCGCCAGAAGTCAACTCCAAAATTTTTTGTGGGCACAAAATATATTCAAATTTTACAATCATATTTCCCACACTATGGAGATGTGCAGGTGATTTTTTAAGGTTTTGCTGAAATTCAAAATGGCCGCCACGGATTAATTTCAATTTTTTTGGGGTCGCAAAAACTCTAACACTTAAATTCGTAAATTAATCATATTTTACAACACATTCACCACGATATGGAAATGTGCATGTGATTTTTTCACAACAAGTCGACTTATTAATTATTTTCGACCCCAAAAAAACATATAATTATAGGCCTATAGGTTCTATAAAGTAACGTGAACACTACCCAGCAAACACGATACGTTCAACTAAGGTTGGTTCAATGTTGGGCCAACGTCAATGCATGCAGTTTACACACAATTCCAGTGATTATTGAAAGTAGTCCAAGCGTTTTTGAGTCCTCTGTCGTTTTTTTTCGAAAAATTACCTAAACATGAAAACACCTTTAGGCTTATCTTTATTTTTTATGCTAATTTGCTGCACCATTTTACCAAGGAGGTTAACCTCCTTGATTTTACCATTAAATGGTTATACCAAATTACGAAATCACACACTTCACAATTGAGGTAATACCTCCCTTCCCCTCCCCTCCGGTTTTGCACCTATAATGAATACATGTACCTACGACCAAGAACTATAGGCCCTATATAATCTATATTGCTTGCTACTTGGCTATCTGGTTATTATGGATCCCGTAAGGAAGTCCCGGGTCGCCACTTGACAGCATCCCCGCCAGGGGGCATGCCAGTCTGCACACATCCCCGCGACGGGTGGCGACATCTCCAGCCAGATAGTCACAACTAGCGGCGCATGCGCTCCCGGAAGTCAGCATGCGGGGCGCATGCTCACAACGCGCTAGCTTCATATCCGTGTCAAGTGTTGCTGTAAAAAAACGGCAAGAAAAAACGAAAGATTAGAGCGGTGTCAAAACATGAGCATGGAGGGCTCGTGCTGAATGGCGGTAATGAAGGCCATCCACTGATGGACATTTTATCAAGTTAAGTGCAATAAATCGCATAAAAAATCAAGATAAAATTAGTAAAATACATTTGGCAGCATGCTTATTTTTTCAATTTCTTTAAAGCAGCCCCTTGGGATAACATCAATTTTCGTTTTTAATTCCGCACTGAAGTAGTGTATCCCACGGATCATGTTTTTATTATTTTCAGAATTTTCATATTTTTACAAATATTTTTAATCAACATTTTTATGAGACCAGAAGTAACCCAAACAAACTATTTGTATACCTGAAGGACGATTGAATGTTTTCACAGCATTGGGCCACATGCTGATGGCATCGGCCCAGCGTTGGGTATACAATCAGTGCTGCAGGTGTGTCCGCTCGTGTCCTGACTATAAGACACCAATTAGCGGCGACTGCTCTGATCTTACCGTCTGATACGTGGGAATATGTGATGTAAAGTGCTTAATATTGCTGACTTGTTTTGTTTACATGGCAATATACGACCTGGAAATACAACTATTTCGCTCTTTTTCGGTGCTTTCAAATTGTTTTTTGACTTTTTCGTATTTTTAGTTAAGATCAGTAGGCTATATAGCTTCATATAAATTAAATTGTCAAAATTGACAACATTGAAAATGTCTCATCCCAAGGGGTCCCTTTAACCGCCAAATTATTCAATCTGAATTTTCACCCACTTGAAATTGTGTCTCGCTGAATTCACAAATTAACGTGAGTGAAAATTATTCAGATTTGACAAAATTGAGATCAACTGTTTTCAAATATTGCTGAATGATGTCATATTTTATCTTTAACATGTTTAAAAGGTGGTACTTAATGTGCTGATAAAAAAATGAAAACCCGAATATATGCGACACCGGCGGTTAAAGCACACTGTGATATTTCAATATCAATGTTTGTTGCAGATCACCTGATTACTCCCAAATACAGAAATGAACTGCGTAAACATGGTAAAGCTGGTGAAAAATGAGTCGTAATTTTTTATAAGGCCTAATACATTTATGCTGCCCATTTTTCAGAATTGTAGACATATTTAAATGGTTATTTGATAACATTTTATTGTTTTAATGGTCTAGAAATTAAGATACCATGTGAGATCAACATCCGAGATAGAGAGGTCTGTTTATGTGCTAGAAACATCACATAAATTTTAAAATTGTCCATGCGCCCGTAGGAAGTGTAGGGCAGGCAAACAAACAAAAACAGGTTTAGTTAAAACATATCTTTGTTTGTCCAATTGAAGCAATAAAAGATTGTAAAACAATAGGCTTCGCTCGGAAGAAAAGAAAGTGAGTGATACTTGTGGAGACATGGTGTGAATACAATGAGTAGGCAGTAGGACTGGTGTAAATCTTGTTGGCAGAGCTAGAACATGTCATAAACCACAGTCTCCCAGTAGGGTCTCTAACAGCGAGAATGAAGTCTTTATGATCACAGTAACAAAGTCCTGATGACTGTAACGCATACTGGGTGATAGGCTACGCAAACGTGGTTATAGTTTTGTTGCAACGGGGCAACAAACAACCTGGTGGTAGCTTGAAATGGTAAGAAAACACATATAAGTTAGACAAACATGTATCAGATATAGCTCCCCAAATCCCCGTGTACATAATAACATGACAAATGGTAATAATCAATTCTTAGTGATGTTTGGTTAATCAAATATGGATATGATCATTTTATGCTGTTATTCAATTAAGATAATCGCAAATAAAGATTGTAAGTATTACTCCATATTGTTATCTGTTATAATGGTAGCCTTTTAGACCGATGTTTGGTACTTATCATGGCCAAAATAATGAAATACAATAAATAATGTAACAAAGTCTTAGTGATAGTGTAACAATGTCTTTCTGATAGTCTTTGCTTATGTCACACAGTCTGGATGAAAACTTTTACCTTGATTGTAGGATCACTAGACAAGATGTACCTATTGTCATGGGAAGCTTGGTGCTGCTATAAATGTGATCAGGCACACGATTACAAAACACCCTGAAAAAAATTGTTTTTGCCTACCTTGTCAACAGCGAACAAAGGGAAATACAAAACACAACGTTTTGAAATATATGGATGTGATGTGTGGTATCGCCGAAGCTCATCTTAACCTTGAAAATTGGCAGCCAAGTTTCGACCCTACTATCTCGGCTGGTAGTCACTTAAAAGATACAAAAAGCTAGTGCACAAAGAAATGCGAAAGTGGGAAAAGTGTATGCGAACACTCAGAAGAGTTTGACGAAGTGACTGCAGATATGAAATAATTAAGTGTACCACTACTTTAACCAGAATCCCCAGAAATAGATGAGCCTATGCAAATCACCAATTTTTTTTCGATGTGCTGGAAGTAAAAATTAAACATTTAACCAAACGTTTAGGCAAACTCATCACCAAACGTATGGAAGAACAGAATCATTTGGAAGAATGTTTTTTTTTAATAAGTTTCCCTCTGGTATCTCTGATGTTGACCACATTGCATCACAGCTTCTGTGATGTTGTTAGATTCAATAAATGCCAAAATATTTCGGTGGATATAAAGATTTGGGAGTACTCTACGATGACTCAAGTATGACTATGGGAAAGCTCGCACCGGTATATAGGTAAAAATCGGATATTATATGCTGTACTGACAAGGTACTCAGACAAGCATAGATTCGCAGTAATGTATGTTTCATGCAGCAAAATTATATATGAACTTGCACAGGATCATTCCATATCTGCAATAATAAAACTTTGTTACATTATCACCAAGACTTTGCTACACTGTCATCAATATTTTGTTACTTTATCATCTAGATTTGGTTAATATTTTGACAAGACATCGTTACACTATCGTGAAGACTTTGTTACTTATTCTATTACTATCATCAAGTTTGTGTTACACACTTTTATGGAAAAAATAACTGTGATCGTATTTTTTAGCAATACCATCTTACACAACAAAATTGAAAATTTGTTACATATATTTAGTCTTATACTTATAGCCTTCTGATATATAGATAGAAATCGGCTGTGTGCCGACCAACAATCACAATTTACTGGGGTTCGTACACAACAGTCTATGAGAGAGTGTATAACAATCAGAGGGTCGTGAAATATTAGCTGACATGGCACCATATATTGATGAATGAGATTTTGTTAGTTTTATGTTGTCTAGATACTGTTATTCGTGTAGGCCCTACAATACAGACAAATCTTACCTTACTCTTCATGATGTAGTACAGGATCATCAAGTTTGCGTAACCTATCACCAATTTGGCGTTACAGTCATCAGGACTTTGTTACTAGGATAATAAAGACTTCACTCTCGCTGTTACAGACCCTACTGGGAGTGAAGCAAAAGCTTGTAATTATGTGGTATCATATTAATGTTACTATGACCTAATATACTGTTTTTGTAAAGTGTCGGGCACAAAGTCGTGCACCAGATCATCCAAGAAAACACAAAACAACGACCCAATGCCAGTCAAATGCCGACGTTGTAGGCGGTGGGTCATCTCTGTGCCAGCATTGGGCCAATGTCCAGTGTTTGCCGGGATGTTGGACACAAAGGATATCATGACGAAAATTGGCAATATTGGCATGTCCACGTGGCAGTGCAAACATTGATTCAACGTCTTCTATCTGCTGGGTGGTGAAAGGACTAGAAGGATGCTCCACCCACAACAAACAGTTTAAGTAAACATTTTTTATATGGGAGATTTTTGCTCCCGATACTGAATATGTGGCATTGTCGACATGTCGTGATTGAAAAGTGCTAAAACAACCTATATATTAAAGGAATCCCTTGGGATGAGAATTTTTCAATGTTGACAATTTCGAAAATTTACTCCATATGAAGCTATATATCCTACTAATCCTGAATAAAATACAAAAACGTTAAAAAAAATAATTTGAGTACTGAAAACGATAAACTAGTTTAATTTCCAAGACGTATATCGTCATGTCAACAAAACTGCCCTAGATGACCACCATCTCAGACGGCATGATCAAAGCAACCATCAATAGCTGCCGCTCTTAATACCTGCCTAATTTGTGTAGGAACGCGATGATCGGGGGGGGGGGGTTCCCACAAAGCACCGATGGTTTGCTCAACGCTGGGCCGACGGCATCAACTTGTGGCT
>OZ024908.1:39912735-39958345 GCA_964017125.1 Flabesymbios commensalis | reverse complement strand
AAACGACAAGGGGGGGGGGCAAAGTCCGGTTGTGGTACTTTGAAATGCTTTCCTATGATATAGACGCTTTGTAGTTTTTACTTGGTATTCTGTCATTGTGTCATTGCACTATGGCAAAGCACTGTGTTTTATTCAGTGATCCGCATAAAGTAAATACTAGTATTTCTATACCGTCGAAATGTTTAGATTGAAATATTTGTATTTTATGTCAACATTATAACAACGAAAAATGTGTATGCCCTGAAAAAATTAAACGCTTTGACAAAGGTACAGGCTACAAATCGCAGACTGAAGCTTTATATGGATTTCATGAGATAAACGCACTTCCACACAATTTAAAATTTGAGATGAGGGATGACAACGAAAAAATGGAGAAGACATTTTAAAACCATAGTGGCAGTTGGTATAAGATTTGTAGAAATAAATTAAGTACAAGCTCACTTGAGAAACAAAGAAAGAGGTCAAGTGAAATGTCCAACACTGATAGTGCAGTGGGCTATGTATTTTGCTGGGATTCGAATGTTAATTTTCAACTAAAACATTAAACGTGTTCATTTGTAGGCATTTTTTCTTTTCAAGTTCAAGGTCATTTTAGGCTACACAATATTCGTAGTACTTAGACTATATTTAAAAAAAATTCTTATTAAGTAAATTCCAGTAGGCCTATAATGCATAATCTATGTATAAATAAATTATATTAAAGCTCAGATGGGCTGGTTCCCTCCTTCCATTGTTTCCCGATGTAGCACACTCAGAAAGCGTGATAGGCCTACGGCATGCCCTGGATGTAGTCCAAGCAGTAAATTACGTCAGTCCACCTCAAACATCTGCTTAGCATGAGACCAACCCCTTTTTGTAATTGCTAAGCAGGTACAATGGATTTGGTCACAAACACATGGGGAAGATCTGATAATAGTCATGTTTGGAGGTCTCCGCATTGAAATGGCAGCTTTAAAAACCGTCGGTTCATGGCTGGAAGGCAGTGGTTGGGATGATTCCATTGTTGAAGCAGGAGTAGCTACAGTGCAGACACCGTGTCTGTCAATGCACACCACACACACCGCTCCCAGGCTTTGTCGCACCACACGGATCACACACACCGGCCCTGAGGGGGTGGCGAAGGGTGGGGTTTGCTATCGCACTTCAAACGGCCTGCGTAAATACCTCGTTAACACCAATATCGCTACTGTGTGCTGAAGGCCTTGCATTTAGCAGGAATATATTTATCCATATAATGTTAGCGGTAAATATGAATACATGTATTCAATTAGCGCAAAATTCAATTCATTAAAAATAGTCCTCCCTCTCTAATTGCTAATTGTTGTGATATTAGCCAATATTCAATTTAAAAATAACACTGTAGGCCTATATATTAAACATTTCATAAGATACTTTTTTATGCAACTAAGTACAAATAATCAACGGGTACAATATCAAATAGACATATATTTTGTTTTATTTGACGCTTGCCATATACAATTACAATGCATGAATGCATACGATACCAATGCCGCCTTTCGTAGTGCAATTGTGTTTATATTGTAATTAATTGCCACTTACCGACCCGGTGGACATGAGCTCGGTAGCCATTGTTTATTTGATTTTGGCCCATATTGTACAGCGTTGATATATCATTAATCCAAGACTGGCTAGACGTCTTGTCTTGTCATGCTTGAGTAATCGACCTACCCATAATCAAGCCTTTGTATGCTCAACGTTCGATTATGGATCTTTTCAAATGTACAACCAACATAGAATTATATCCCAACCACTTTAAGCATTTTGAGTTTTAAATTAAGGAAACTGAAATGAAAAATCCCTCACAATAAACAGATAAATGTGTGTTTGAGCTTCCCAATGAGGTATATGTGTTATATACAAAATAAATGAGTGCTAAGCGATACTTTTAAAGGTATCGCTTTAAAGCCGCTAGGACTGACAGGGTCAATAAACAGCACCTTTTACAAATGACCAATGTTGGGTTAATGTTGGCCCACCGTCTACATTTCTGGCCAATATTATCCCAGCTTTGGGGGGAAGACTCGTGTTTTCTGGGTAAAGGTCAACAGTCTGGGAAATTTGTCTAACCCTTTGTAAACTAGAGCATGGTAACTTAAATGTAACATAAATAAACTTTTTTGCCAACTTATCAGCAGTATGCATATATTATTGCCAAATTCAAAACACGTTACACCCTGTGTACAAAAAATGTTCAATAATAATTATTTTGATTTTTCATAGTTATACTTACGGTATTTTATTCCGTTATGTTTTACCATGTTTATAGGTCGGGACAAATGTACATAAATAAAACACATTGTCCCAATGGTGTTTTATTGTTGGCCAACCGTTGTAGACAGTAAACTAACAAAATAACACATTGTGTCAACGTGTCCTGATTACTGTTGTTGTCGCTCTCGATGTGTTATGATACTAGTACCCCACCCACTCCCCAATTGACCCTTTGTAGCCAACGCTATTTTTTATTCATCGGCCAAAAAAGGTTTTTGGTCAGCTGAAGGAAAAAATAAACATCATTCGGCCGAAATAACGTAGAATTTATGGACAAACCAAACTAGTCATGCGTAATATCATTAATGGGTTGGCGTCCACTCTTTACATGACATTAAAGAGGAAATAATAGCGTTTCAAATAAACGTCAATCTCTGGCTATAGCATTGAAAGGGTAAGATTACGTGACGTGAACGCTCCCGTCATTCAAACAAAGCACTGTGAAACCCCTGCTTACTAATCACCTTCTTCAGTTAATAGCTCTCCCGATTTTTAATTTATACGAGTGATTATAGCACAAAATAAAACAAAATCGGGCACATGAATTACTCAACCAAAATGTATGGATGAGATTGCGTTGAGCAGAATACAGCTAAAAGAAAGATGGTCTACTTGCAGTTTTACTGTAGACTTGGAAATACATCGCTGCAAATAACAATGTTGGCCATATTCTGGTTGAATGTTGGGCCGCCGTCGATTACGGTGGTAGCCTACAGCATATTTACTATAAACTGATATATAAATGGACAACAAGACTTATAATAGTTTGCATACAGCCAGCATCATTAGTCCTCATCTTTGTACATATTAATACTTCAACTATTCAAACATATTAATTGCGGATTGTTAATCTGTTAAAGGATTCAGTTCGAATTAATATATGTATGTAAAAAAGATATAAAGATATATGCTTGTTTACGAAATAGATCTACTTACCTAATAACAGTTCAATAATGTATTATGGTTAATATTATTACATGGGTCCCGTTTTATGGTTATTTATAATCATGGATTGATCAGATGAGAATTATATTGCAATTATATTCAGCATTTGTGGAATATTTTTAGCGGTATCTACACTATTGCACCCCCCCCCCCCCTACCAACCGGGCCAAGTCTGACACGCTTTCTCATCTGCGCCTCGGCAATTAGCCTTTGATTCAACCCTCTTCACTGATGTCCTGCTCCTGTTGGTGATAAGCCCCATGATAAGTAGTTACACCAGGTACACACACGGTGCGAACACTCTGTCACACCATTCGCATCACCTGCACAAGTGTCGTGTCAGCGTTGCCATACACGTTAGCAGTACTGTATACACGTTTCACATGTGATATGTACTCGTTATGCACATCACGTGACAGTTGCTGCCCTGTATGACCTTCAGCAACAGGCTTATTTGAACTATACTGATAGTGATCCTAAAGAAATCATTTCATTTTATGCATGGTGCTCAAAACTTTGTTATATCAGTCCTACATTTCAGTACTGGTCTTTGGTTTTGGAACTAAAGCTCATGATATTCACATTGGTGAGATCTTTGAGGGAATCTAACTTTAATTTGTACATTGAGGTGCTACAACAAATCAATTCCTATGCCAGAAATGCCAGATCCGACCTAATGGGGCTGGACATTAATTGATGGAAAGCTATGGCCGATATAGACCACATTATCGGAGGCCGCAAGTTCCTGCTATGCATTTTTACATTGCGGATGTATAACTGGTTGCATAACGAAGCTCTGTAAATAAGTTCGCTCCGCTCTGGTTTGCACGTCGCATTGAGCCTGTGACGGTGAATGTCACAGAGTAGAGAGTAATAAAATAGAACATTAAACAAACAAATGACGCTTTACATTTTTCATAAAATTATGTTTCTAAGTTGTAAGTAAATGTTCTATAACAGTGGCCATATTAGATTTTGGCAGCCATATTGGATTGTTTGTTAAAACACACGTATCGGTATTCATTAAGGAATACATGGTTAGTTTGAACAAATAAATGAAAGCCTGCATGTTATTTGAGGAATAATTTTGTCTGTGTCATTCGAAATGATTAATTTTCTATAACTGGCGGTCAATTTAATTTTGGCAGCCATATTGTATTCCTTACAAAAACACCCATATGAGAATTGGGCGTTATTAAGCACAAGGGAACCAACTCACAAGGAAGTCATTTTTTGTAAAATGAACTTGAAACTTGAGAAGCTGTGTTAATTCGGGAAATATAATGAGAGTTGATTGCATGGAATTATTAGAATAGTAAAAACTGTTGTTTGAACATGTACTCTAAGGAACATTCTTGTGATTGTGCTGATAATAGCGTGTGTGGTGCAGGCGTTCTACAGGTCGTGGTTCTGTTGTTAAAAATGATGAGTCGCGTATTCCAATTTCGGACAATGGAACCAACCAACATTTTTATATTGAGCCCGTGTCGATCCGATACATTAATGCCCATTCCTCAATGAATTTATCATTTTCAGACCTTATATATCTGTCCCTGCATTATGGTAAGAACATTGCAAATGGAATATTTTTTAGTATACATGTAACGTGGACGTATTATATGACGGAATTTTACGTATTTGACTCATATTCTGTCACTGTGTGAAAAATGCTGATGGAGAAAGACGACCTGTTCCAAGACTTCAGCCCAACGTCTCCTCCATGTTTGGCTAGATTTTCGCTCTTCTCACCAATAATATAATAGGACGTATCTACAGTGGCAGATCCAGAGGGGGGGGGGGGGGGGGTCAAAAGGGGTGTCCTGAACCCCCTTTCAATAAATATTTTGACGAAAAATCGACCAAAATTGTGAAAGCATTACTATTTGCCAAAATTTAAGCCGAAAACAATTTTGTTTGATAAGTTACTTATTATTATGTATTTTTTTTGATTGGAGGACAACTGATTTTTCATCGGACCCCCTCCCCTTTTTCAAAATTCTGGATCTGCCCCGATCTATCTAGGCCTACATAAAACAAGAGGCCTGCATGAAGTCCTATATCATTCACCGCCATAAATTAGGTTAAGAGTTTTTGCGGTCACAAATATTTAAAAAGTCGACTTGTGGTGGTTGTTTTAAATTTCAGTAAAATCACCTGCATATTTCCAGATGGTGGGTAATATGATTGTAAAATGTGATTTTTTTCTGATTTAAATTTTCCAATTTTTGCGCCCACAAAAAAATATAAAGTTCATCCATGGCGGCCATTTTGAATTTCAGTAAAATCTTTAAACAATCACCTGCACATCTCCATATCGTGGGAAATGTGATTGTAAAATTTGAATAATTTCTGACCTTAAGTTTTTGAGTTTTTGCACCCACAAAAAAATGAAGTTGATCTGTGGCGGCCATTTTAAATTTCTGTAAAATCTTGAAAAACTCACCTGCACATCTCCATATCGTGGGGAATGTTATAGCAAAATTTGAATAATTTCTGACTTTAAGTTTTTGAGTTTTTGCGCCTACAAAAAAATTGAAGGTGATCCGTGGCGGCCATTTTGAATTTCAGCAAAACCCTAAAAAAATCACCTGCACATCTTTATATCGTAGGGAATGTGATTGTAAAATGTGAATAATTTCTGACTTTTTTTCAGAGTTTTTGCGCCCACAAAAAAATTTGTGTTGACCTCTGGCGGCCATTTTACATTTTGGTAGCATCTTTAAAAATCACTGACACATCCCCATGTTGCTAGGAATGTGATGATGTTTGGTCATATTTCAAAAATATGACCAAACTAATTTTTCGAGTTTTTGTGCCCACACAAAAATTGAAGTTGATCCGTGTCGGCCATTTTGAATTTCAGTAGAACCTTGACAAGGTCTCACCACACAAATTCATTCGCGCATATCATTATGAAGTTTAAGAATAAGAAAGCTAGTCTCTTTTTAAAAATTGTGGCTCTTTGCAGCAGCTACTGTGTTGATTATTACGGAAATATCATTTTGATACCAATGTAAATCGATTCTGTGATGTTTTGTTGTAGCAAAAGCATCGAAATGATAAAAGATAGATCTAACAGGAAGTCCTTGCGCTGGCTGTAACAAGGCTCTTCTAAAAAACGAGGTCACTTTTTTTCTAGGTCGACCGGGGGAGAGTGGGGCAAGAGCTTATTCTAGGCTAAAATAGCAGGAAAGCAAGCAGATTCACATACCTTTTTTATTTTGTATTTTGAAAGAGAACAGCAGGATGGTTAAAATGATATATAGGGTTATTTACATTTCCCCATTTTAGGAGTGCTGGGAGGCCTGAGCGTATGGGTCATAATACATGTAAGTCTATGGGACGGGTATTATGTGTGGTGAGAAGTTAAGGCCATAGTTCCATAAAACACATTTTTGCGCCTGTGGGATGTTTTATTGCTACTAGACCATTAATTTTGCTCATTTATTATCACCAGGCAGCCAATTCAGCAAAAAAATATAATATGGACATGTTTTCTAGCGAATTTAATGAAACTTATTTGATAATGTTCAATTATGGCCCATATACCAAGCATTCGTCCATATAGCACTGAAACAGTTGTAAGTTCAACTTGGTTCTTCAGCTTCCCCGCATTGATTTTCTTGTCCTTTGGTATTTATACCTCTTTTGTTTGTGTGTATAATGTCTGTACATCACTATTCTGAAGAAATAAAATCATTCATTGCCCAATTTCAAGACGAGTCTCTGAAAAAACAGACAATTCCATACAGATGCTTCATGAAAATAGAAAATTATGTTGTAATATCGAAAAACGGGCCATCTCTCGAGATCTAGTAATAAACAGGGGAATTTCATTTTGCGTTTGTGTGCCTTCTGCTCATCGGAATTGCACAAGGTTTTCTTTTTCGATTTCAGAATAGAATGTATTTTCTAGCTCACTTGAAAAAAAATATTCCATAAACATGTTTATTTCCCTTAAGGTCTCACCACACAAATTCATTCGCGCATATCATTATGAAGTTTAAGAATAAGAAAGTTAGTCTCTTTTTAAAAATTGTGGCTCTTTGCAGCAGCTCCTGTGGTGATTATTACGGAAATATCATTTTGATACCAATGTGAATCGATTCTGTGATGTTTTGTTGTAGCAAAAGCATCGAAATGATAAAAGATAGATCTAACAGGAAGTCCTTGCGCTGGCTGTAACAAGGCTCTTCTAAAAAACAAGGTCACTTTTTTTCTAGGTCGACCGGGGGAGAGTGGGGCAAGAGCTTATTCTAGGCTAAAATAGCAGGAAAGCAAGCAGATTCACATACCTTTTTTATTTTGTATTTTGAAAGAGAACAGCAGGATGGTTAAAATGATATATAGGGTTATTTACATTTCCCCATTTTAGGAGTGCTGGGAGGCCTGAGCGTATGGGTCATAATACATGTAAGTCTATGGGACGGGTATTATGTGTGGTGAGAAGTTAAGGCCATAGTTCCAGAAAACACATTTTTGCGCCTGTGGGATGTTTTATTGCTACTAGACCATTAATTTTGCTCATTTATTATCACCAGGCAGCCAATTCAGCAAAAAAATATAATATGGACATGTTTTCTAGCGAATTTAATGAAACTTATTTGATAATGTTCAATTATGGCCCATATACCAAGCATTCGTCCATATAGCACTGAAACAGTTGTAAGTTCAACTTGGTTCTTCAGCTTCCCCGCATTGATTTTCTTGTCCTTTGGTATTTATACCTCTTTTGTTTGTGTGTATAATGTCTGTACATCACTATTCTGAAGAAATAAAATCATTCATTGCCCAATTTCAAGACGAGTCTCTGAAAAAACAGACAATTCCATACAGATGCTTCATGAAAATAGAAAATTATGTTGTAATATCGAAAAACGGGCCATCTCTCGAGATCTAGTAATAAACAGGGGAATTTCATTTTGCGTTTGTGTGCCTTCTGCTCATCGGAATTGCACAAGGTTTTCTTTTTCGATTTCAGAATAGAATGTATTTTCTAGCTCACTTGAAAAAAAATATTCCATAAACATGTTTATTTCCCTTAAGGTCTCACCACACAAATTTATTCGCGCATATCATTATGAAGTTTAAGAATAAGAAAGTTAGTCTCTTTTTAAAAATTGTGGCTCTTTGCAGCAGCTCCTGTGGTGATTATTACGGAAATATCATTTTGATACCAATGTGAATCGATTCTGTGATGTTTTGTTGTAGCAAAAGCATCGAAATGATAAAAGATAGATCTAACAGGAAGTCCTTGCGCTGGCTGTAACAAGGCTCTTCTAAAAAACAAGGTCACTTTTTTTCTAGGTCGACCGGGGGAGAGTGGGGCAAGAGCTTATTCTAGGCTAAAATAGCAGGAAAGCAAGCAGATTCACATACCTTTTTTATTTTGTATTTTGAAAGAGAACAGCAGGATGGTTAAAATGATATATAGGGTTATTTACATTTCCCCATTTTAGGAGTGCTGGGAGGCCTGAGCGTATGGGTCATAATACATGTAAGTCTATGGGACGGGTATTATGTGTGGTGAGACGTTAAGGCCATAGTTCCAGAAAACACATTTTTGCGCCTGTGGGATGTTTTATTGCTACTAGACCATTAATTTTGCTCATTTATTATCACCAGGCAGCCAATTCAGCAAAAAATATAATATGGACATGTTTTCTAGCGAATTTAATGAAACTTATTTGATAATGTTCAATTATGGCCCATATACCAAGCATTCGTCCATATAGCACTGAAACAGTTGTAAGTTCAACTTGGTTCTTCAGCTTCCCCGCATTGATTTTCTTGTCCTTTGGTATTTATACCTCTTTCGTTTGTGTGTATAATGTCTGTACATCATTATTCTGAAGAAATAAAATCATTCATTGCCCAATTTCAAGACGAGTCTCTTCAAAAACAGACAATTCCATACAGATGCTTCATGAAAATGGAAAATTATGTTGTAATATCGAAAAACGGGCCATTTCTCGAGATCTAGTAATAAACAGGGGAATTTCATTTTGCGTTTGTGTGCCTTCTGCTCATCGGAATCGCACAAGGTTTTCTTTTTCGATTTCAGAATAGAATGTATTTTCCAGCTCACTTGAAAAAAAATATTCCATAAACATGTTTATTTCCCTTAAGGTCTCACCACACAAATTCATTCGCGCATATCATTATGAAGTTTAAGAATAAGAAAGTTAGTCTCTTTTTAAAAATTGTGGCTCTTTGCAGCAGCTCCTGTGGTGATTATTACGGAAATATCATTTTGATACCAATGTAAATCGATTCTGTGATGTTTTGTTGTAGCAAAAGCATCGAAATGATAAAAGATAGATCTAACAGGAAGTCCTTGCGCTGGCTGTAACAAGGCTCTTCTAAAAAACGAGGTCACTTTTTTTCTAGGTCGACCGGGGGAGAGTGGGGCAAGAGCTTATTCTAGGCTAAAATAGCAGGAAAGCAAGCAGATTCACATACATTTTTTATTTTGTATTTTGAAAGAGAACAGCAGGATGGTTAAAATGATATATAGGGTTATTTACATTTCCCCATTTTAGGAGTGCTGGGAGGCCTGAGCGTATGGGTCATAATACATGTAAGTCTATGGGACGGGTATTATGTGTGGTGAGAAGTTAAGGCCATAGTTCCAGAAAACACATTTTTACGCCTGTGGGATGTTTTATTGCTACTAGACCATTAATTTTGCTCATTTATTATCACCAGGCAGCCAATTCAGCAAAAAAATATAATATGGACATGTTTTCTAGCGAATTTAATGAAACTTATTTGATAATGTTCAATTATGGCCCATATACCAAGCATTCGTCCATATAGCACTGAAACAGTTGTAAGTTCAACTTGGTTCTTCAGCTTCCCCGCATTGATTTTCTTGTCCTTTGGTATTTATACCTCTTTTGTTTGTGTGTATAATGTCTGTACATCACTATTCTGAAGAAATAAAATCATTCATTGCCCAATTTCAAGACAAGTCTCTGAAAAAACAGACAATTCCATACAGATGCTTCATGAAAATGGAAAATTATGTTGTAATATCGAAAAACGGGCCATTTCTCGAGATCTAGTAATAAACAGGGGAATTTCATTTTGCGTTTGTGTGCCTTCTGCTCATCGGAATTGCACAAGGTTTTCTTTTTCGATTTCAGAATAGAATGTATTTTCTAGCTCACTTGAAAAAAAATATTCCATAAACATGTTTATTTCCCTTAAGGTCTCACCACACAAATTCATTCGCGCATATCATTATGAAGTTTAAGAATAAGAAAGTTAGTCTCTTTTTAAAAATTGTGGCTCTTTGCAGCAGCTCCTGTGGTGATTATTACGGAAATATCATTTTGATACCAATGTAAATCGATTCTGTGATGTTTTGTTGTAGCAAAAGCATCGAAATGATAAAAGATAGATCTAACAGGAAGTCCTTGCGCTGGCTGTAACAAGGCTCTTCTAAAAAACGAGGTCACTTTTTTTCTATGTCGACCGGGGGAGAGTGGGGCAAGAGCTTATTCTAGGCTAAAATAGCAGGAAAGCAAGCAGATTCACATACCTTTTTTATTTTGTATTTTGAAAGAGAACAGCAGGATGGCTAAAATGGTATATAGGGTTATTTACATTTCCCCATTTTAGGAGTGCTGGGAGGCCTGAGCGTATGGGTCATAATACATGTAAGTCTATGGGACGGGTATTATGTGTGGTGAGACGTTAAATCACCTGCACATCTCCAGAAGGTGGGGAATGTGATAGTAAAATTTGAATAATTTCTGACTTGAGGTTTTAGAGGTTTTGCGCCCACAAAAAAAAAGAATTTTGGTAGCATCTTTAAAAATCACTAGCACATCCCCATGTTGCTGGGAATGTGATGGTAGTAACAGTAAGTATATAAAAACGGCTAAGTCTTATGCTAAAATATTAAACACTCGGTCCTCCATATTTGGCTGTCAGAAGAATGCAATAAAAACATATCTTATGCTAAAATTTATACAGAACAATTCATCTTTCCTATTTCATTGTCAGCATAACGTAATTGAAAGGCGAACATTCAATGCTGAAAAAATGAACACATCATCTTTGTAGTTCAAATTCTTTTTAAGACAGTAAACTATTAGGCCTATGTGATGTCTTACTGTCAAAACACACATTGCGACAAAGGTTGCATGAACATTAGAAATATAATTGCTTTCAACACATAAGGTCAATACCTGAATATAAATCACTTGAACCTGGAGTAAAATATCGTTTTACACAAGGGAACCAACCCACATAAGGTGGTAAATGGTAGTTATTTATCTTCCACTAAGGATTGTAATGGGACATATCATGTTTAAAATAGAAGAATGTATTAATAAAATAGATGAGGATCACTCAAATTATAGATAACTCATTCCAGACGGAGCCCGAGATATCTCGGGCAAGCTACTTCGACGGAACAGGACGGAGCCCGAGATAACTCGTGTTATATGACGTCATAAAAAGTAAACATTTAAAAAATTTCCCGTCCACAAAAACATGTATGTACTGAAAGTGCCGTCTTGAATGAGTTAATGTTACTTTTTGTAAAAATAAAATACTTTTTAAATAACTAACAATTTTTGCATTGTTAATTACGGTAAAGAGAACCAACCCACAAATAGCAAAATGATTAATCAGAAAATGTGTATCGCATAATTACTTGTTACGGACACATAATTTCATGAACATATGTTCCATAATTGATAACAAGATATCATACTGCTACTTTTTCATGTTTTTAGAACAATCTGAATATATTTTACAGCTTTTAGCATTTTCATGTGTGGGTTGGTTCTGTTGTGCAAAACTCAGAATGGCCCATTTGTCGTTTGTGGTTTGGTCCCAACTCGCTGGGCGGCGTGAAATTTCGTTTAATCGTCTAGGTCAATTTTTTTAAGGCGACAGGTGTAGGCCTACTGGCGACGTCATAAAACAAAAATCTCATTTTTTATAGTCATGTGTTTGGTACCCTTGTGCTTAACAACGTCCAATTTAATCTGCCCAAGCGATGTTTTTGTTCTAATAATTTAATTTTACAGACCTCCGTCTTTGAAATGCTATCTCCGTATTATTTTATTATTAAAGCAGCCCCTTGGGATGACATATTTTCGTTTTTAACTCTGTACTTAAGTAGTGTATCCCACGGATCATGTTTTTATTTTTTTCAGAATTTTCATATTTTTACAAATATTTTAATCAACATATCATGAAACCAGAAGTAACCCAAACCAACTATACGATACCTGAAGGACGATTGAATGTTTTCACAGCATTGGGCCACATGCTGATGGCATCGGCCCAGCGTTGAGTAGACAATCAGTGCTGCAGGTGTGTCCTCTCGTGTCCTGACTATAAGACACCAATTAGCGGCGAATGCTCTGATCTTACCGTCTGATACGTGGAAATATGTGATGTTAAGTGCTGAATATTGCTGACTTGTTTTGTTTACATGGCAATATACTACCTGGAAATACAACTATTTCACTCTTTTTCGGTGCTTTAAAATTGTTTTTTTGACTTTTTCGTATTTTCAGCTAAGATCAGTAGGCTATATAGCTTTATATAAATTAATTTTTCAAAAATGACAACATTAAAAATGTCTCATCCCAAGGGGTCCCTTTAAATATTAGTTTATAATATAATAGTTAGAATAGGTATGCTCATTAGTAAAAATGGATTTTCATGTCGGACATTGACTACCAAGTGGTTTTGTCATATAGATTAAAATGTAAAACCAACAATTTTTAATGTAATCGATGTACTAAAATTAACCGGAAAAGAGGTATTACATTACATTTTAGCACTATTGTGTCAAAAATTGAAAATTTAAGGAGGCCGATAATTTTTGGTTTTACCTCGAGATGACCTTGAAACGTAAAAAAATAAAAATTATATTGCATTCAACTTCTTATATTAGTACAAAATGAAGTATTTAATTATATTCAGGACCTATCATTTGAGAATATAATACTTAAGAAAAGTCACGGGCCAAAAAAGATGATTTCATGTCGGATATTGACAGCCATCCTAGTTTTGACCTCTGGATGACATTGAAACGTGAAAATAACATTTTCAACGTAATCAGTGTACCCACATTAGTCGAAAATGAGGCATAACATTATATTCTAGGTCTACTATGTCAAAAGTTATAAATTCAAGCTGGGCGCCGGCGGCCATTTTGAATTTTAGCAGTCATATTGGATTGTGGAGTCGGAATTAAAAACAGCCATATCAGAATTTGATACTCATATGCTTGTCGAGCTTTGTGCAAATTGTGTTGCTTTTATCCAAAACTGCAAGATTGTTATGCTGTCACGTGTTAATATTTTGAAGCTTGTGGTTCCCACAGAAGGTGGTCCAAGCTGAATAGTACAAAACTGTTGGATATCCATGTGCAGTGGTGGGCATACAACACTATAACAATGAGGGCCAGCTTCCATTTTCGTGATAATATCATGCTTGTAAATTAAATCAGGGTATTCACGTTCTAAATAGAGAGATCGGTACCGATCACTTTCAATTTGTCCTAAAAACAAACCTCTTGAATATCCATGGAACCAAACGAGTGTAATAGAGAGCCTATGCGTTTCTGACCCGATTCGTAGATCGTTTGTATCTTGACACACTTCAAACACTTTGTCACCAGCATAGAAATGTACGGCAAGTCCTCCATATTACCACCAGGACGATGAAATATCAGCTGACTTGTTGGGTCCATGAAAAAAGAAGTTATGTATATTGAATCTTAAAAATTTGCGAGTTTTTCCGATCCTAATTGTTGATGAACAGACGACGTTTGTACGATAAATAGACGTTTCTGGAATATATCATGTATTGGCGAGCACGACGAAAGCATGAGGGCACTTTGTCCATAATATGGTCGACTTGTACTCTGATTTTTATAACAGTGTGGCAATAAAATTTCCACAAAGAATACTTCCCTTTACGGGACCAGTAGACAATAAATTCAGATATATAAGCTTACTGTGCTCTACGAGAATATAACATTGTACTGAATTTATTTTTTCTCTGTTAAATTGGAAGTCAATATTCTGAGAATGCAGATGTCGAACATGTACAAAGCTCCTTATCCAGTTATTTTGAAAACTGCTATAGAAAATCAATAGTTCATAATCTAGATAGTTTGTTATTACTAGATGTATATAATATAATTTGTCAGATGGTATGATTATTGTCCACGGAACACGTCTGCCACAATGGCTGTCACTTCTGAAACCCGTATAATAAAACAATAGACCATGCTCATCGCATGAAATTGCTGGTGATATTGTAAAATTGAACATTAACCTCTTGAGTGCCACTATGACGACTTAAGTCGTCATACTTTTGTAGCTCCCCTGTGCCACAATGACGACTTAAGTCGTAATTTGTCAAGTATTTACCAATAACCCCCCTGGCACAAGTGGGCCCACTAATTCATTTATGTCTGCCTCAGAGTAAAGGGTGGGGAATTCGCGGGGATTCCATGTTTAGCGTCACATGATCACTGCGTTGGTCACATGATCACACAGCGATCACGTGATACACTTTTTCCCTCCTTTATATGCTTATTTGCATAAGGTCTCACCACACAAATTTATTCGCGCATATCATTATAAAGTTTAAGAATAAGAAAGTTAGTCTCTTTTTAAAAATTGTGGCTCTTTGCAGCAGCTCCTGTGGTAATTATTACGGAAATATCATTTTGATACCAATTTAAATCGATTCTGTGATGTTTTTTTTGTAGCAAAAGCATCGAAATTATAAAAGATAGATCTAACAGGAAGTCCTTGCGCTGACTGTAACAAGGCTCTTCTAAAAAACGAGGTCAATTTTTTTCTAGGTCGCCCGGGGGAGAGTGGGGCAAGAGCTTATTCTAGGCTAAAATAGCAGAAAAGCAAGCAGATTCACATACCTTTTTTATTTTGCATTTTGAAAGAGAACAGCAGGATGATTAAAATGATATATAGGGTTATTTACCCATTTTAGGAGAGCTGGGAGGCCTGAGCGTATGGGTCATAATACATGTAAGTCTATGGGATGGGTATTATGTGTGGTGAGACGTTAAGGCCATAGTTCCAGAAAACACATTTTCACGCCTGTGGGATGTTTTATTGCTACTAGACCATTAATTTTGCTCATTTATTATCACCAGGCAGCCAATTCAGCGAAAAAATATATTATAGACATGTTTTCTAGCGAATTCAACGAAACTAATTTGATAATGTTCAATTATGGCCCATATACCAAGCATTCGTCTATATAGCACTGAAAAAGTTGTAAGTTCAGCTTGGTTCTTCCACTTCCTCGCATTGATTTTCTTGTCCTTTGGTATTTATGCCTCTTTTGTTTGTGTGTATAATGTCCGTACATCACTATTCTGAAGAAATAAAATCATTCATTGCCTAATTTCAAGACGAGTCTCTGAAGAAATAGACAATTCCATACAGATGCTTCATGAAAATGGAAAGTTATGTTGTACTATCGAAAAACGGGCCATTTCTCAAGATCTAGTAAAAAACAGGGGAATTTCATTTTGCGTTTGTGTGCCTTCTGCTCATCGGAATTGGGCAAGGTTTTCGTTTTCGATTTCAGAATAGAATGTATTTTCTAGATCACTTGAAAAAAAATATTCCACAAACATGTTTATTTCTCTTAAAGCCATAGTTCCAGAAAACACATTTTCACGCTTGTGGGATGTTTTATTGCTACTAGACCATTAATTTTGCTCATTTATTATCACCGGGCAGCCAATTCAGCGAAAAAATATAATATAGACATGTTTTCTAGCGAATTTAACGAAACTAATTTGATAATGTTCAATTATGGCCCATATACCAAGCATTCGTCTATATAGCACTGAAATAGTTGTAAGTTTAGCTTGGTTCTTCCACTTCCTCGCATTGATTTTGTTGTCCTTTGGTATTTATACATTTTTTGTTTGTGTGTATAATGTCCGTACATCACTATTCTGAAGAAATAAAATCATTGATTGCCTAATTTCAAGACGAGTCTCTGAAAAAATAGACAATTCCATACAGATGCTTCATGATAATGGAAAATTATGTTGTACTATCGAAAAACGGGCCATTTCTCAAGATCTAGTAAAAAACAGGGGAATTTCATTTTGCGTTTGTGTGCCTTTTGCTCATCGGAATTGGGCAAGGTTTTCTTTTTCGATTTCAGAATAGAATGTATTTTCTAGATCACTTGAAAAAAAATATTCCACAAACATGTTTATTTCCCTTAAGGTCTCACCACACAAATTCATTCGCGCATATCATTATAAAGTTTAAGAATACGAAAGTTAGTATCTTTTTAAAAATTGTGGCTCTTTGCAGCAGCTCCTGTGGTAATTATTACGGAAATATCATTTTGATACCAATTTAAATCGATTCTGTGATGTTTTGTTGTAGCGAAAGCATCGAAATTATAAAAGATAGATCTAACAGGAAGTCCTTGCGCTGACTGTAACAAGGCTCTTCTAAAAAACGACGTCAATTTTTTTCTAGGTCGCCCGGGGGAGAGTGGGGCAAAAGCTTATTCTAGGCTAAAATAGCAGAAAAGCAAGCAGATTCACATACCTTTTTTATTTTGCATTTTGAAAGAGAACAGCAGGATGGTTAAAATGATATATAGGGTTATTTACATTTCCCCATTTTAGGAGAGCTAGGAGGCCTGAGCGTATGGGTCATAATACATGTAAGTCTATGGGACGGGTATTATGTGTGGTGAGACGATAATTTCATGGCCTTCGTCGGCCATCTTGAATTTATACCTTTTGACAGAAAATTCCTAGAATCTTATGTAATACCTTATTTGAGGACACTGATTCTATCAGTATGGTTATTTTTACGATTCAATGTCATCTAGAGGGCAAAACCGAGATGGTTGTCATCGCGGCCATCTTGAATTTCTAACTTTTGACAGAAAAGCCCTAGAATTTTGTGTAATATCTCATTTTCGACTAGTTTGAATACACTGAATTCAGTGCAATGGTTATTTTTACGTTTCAATGTCATCTGAAGGTCCAAAACAATATCGTCACCAATAACCAGAAATACATGGATACTGTAAAAAGTGTTTGTATTGAATAATGTATCTGCTTTGCCCTTGAAATGACCTTTATATGGCCTTGTCTTGACCCTGGAGTAGAACCCCAGTAAAGGGCAACCCCAAACCATGTCACCTTTATTACCCAGTTGTGTGTTCTTCAGGTGTTTTGTTACTTGAAGCCCATGTTCTACAAGACTCCTACTGACTTTATTTTGCACTGATGTTAGCGCTGATACAGGGTGTGATATAAGAGGGGACGGGTGATATAAGAGTGGGGTATTACCCCTCCAAGCCACGTATAATCACTGTACCCCCTAGGATGCTTGTTGGAAGGCTTCTCAGCCACAATATATGTCAACTGCAGCCTTGTGGAACACTCCTTTACAACAAAAAACTGTATGGAAACTGTAAAAATATGTTTTATTCAATATTAAAGCGGCTTTGACCTTGAAATGACCTTAATATGACACTGACCTGACCCTGCAGTAGAGCCCCAGCAAAGGGCAACCCCGACCCATGTCACCTTTAGTACCCAGGTGTGGGTGCCTCAGGTGCTTTGTGACTTCAAGCCCATGTTCCACAAGACTCCAATTGATCATTTTTTGCATTGATTTTAGTGTTGGTGAAGGGTGTAATATAAGTATAAAGAGGGGACGGGGGATATAAGAGTGGGGTATTATCCCTCCAAGCCACATAATAATCACTGTACCCCATATGATGCGTGTTGGACGGCTTCCCAGCCACAATATGTCAGCTGCAGCCTTGTGAAACACTCCTTTGCAGCAAAAAATTGTAAAAATATAGTTTTTATTCAATATTTTAGCTTGTTTGACCTTCAAATGACCTTGACATGACCTTGACATGACCTTGAGGTAGTACCCCTGTAAAGTCTAACCCCAACACAAGTCAGTTTGTAGCCAGGTGTGGGCCCATCAACTGTGGGAAAAGATAATTCACATTGAAGATTGTTCCCCTAAAACTCCATGTGTTGGCCTTATGTGGCGTGGCACATGGGAGCACAATAGGCCTGGCACCCAAGAGGTTAATACTTCATGGTAAAAAAGATGTCCTTTTACAATTTTAATAAAATATTTCATATGTGATGAAAATATTTTGAATTCATCCCAGGAAAAGGCACCGCAGTATCTTGGAGTTAACTGAGATATGAAGCTAACCGCTCTAGAGTGTCTTTCAATCTCTGATGTCGGGTTATTGCTTCTCAGAAGACAATCAAACAACTGGCGTTTGATACAAGCAAGCTGATTTGCATACATCTTCAGCAGTGATGTTTGTGGATGATTGCTAATACAGACGCCAAGGTCTTGAAATACAAAAGCCATCTGCATATTAACCTGACATTGACACTAATACAGTCAAATATTCATTGTCTGATCTGACAAGTACTAATACATGAAACACACAGATCAAAGAAATAATCATGCTGAAAGCAGCAAGTACAGATTACTCGATCAGATAATAATTATAGGCAAAAGGATCAAGCGTATCCCTTGGTCAAACTACGAATAAGGACAAAATCATGTAGAGGGGAAATATAATCAAGTTTAATGGTCGAAGGTCATAACATTATGTATTAATTAAATGATAAGGTAAAAATCAAAATTGAAAAAGAATCACGACCTTGTGGCAAAGATCATTGTTTAATTAGTGATGATCAGTGTTCAATTAGTGAAGAAAACACTTTCAGAAAGGTGATTATTTGTACATTTTACCACCCAAGACATCGATGTGACACTGGTCACCGGGTCGAAAAAAACAATTAGGTAAACTGATTGATTGCTCGTTGAAAATTAAAAAAGGCGATTGCACAAGCGACAAAACAGCATAAAATTAACTCACTGTATATATATGACGATTATGACATTTGTCATTTTTATTAAAAAAAAAAATATTAATGCTTTTTTTGATACATAAAAGTAAGGAGACCTATACGTTTGTACAAAACATTCAACGGAGCCTATGTTCGCCTATATTTGCTAAAACATCGGTCACGAAGACCCTGTATGAACAGCGAGCAGTGTCGTAGTATGGATTGTGCGAAAACTCGACATGAGAGCTAATTTGGATTCACAGTGTCCAGTCAGTTTTACGAATGATCGCTGGATGCGATAGGATTAACTACATTCTATAGAACACGTAGATCTGAAAAATATGAGGTACAGTGTATGTAAATCTTAAGCTGAAATCAGTGAGTTCGCAACACTAAGTATGTAACATTGTAGGAAATCACGAGTTTAAGGTGGTCAGCCTTTTCCAGCGTTTCATAGACATCGTCCTGTCAAAAATTACCTGAATCAGTTACTTTTGTCCTGCCACTATTGGTACATATATGGAGTATTCAGGGTCAGTCTTTTGACATATGATGCATGTCTCAAGATCAACACAAGGGTCCAATGATAATATTCAAAACAAAAACAAGTAGAAAATAAAATTCTGTCGGTTTTCTGGAATTTTTTGCAAGTTTACTGATATTACTAATATTGAATGTACCCTAGTATCAGGCAAATAAGACATGAACAGTAGTATTGTACCTCTACTGTGGGGCTGCCTTGGTGTTTTATCATTTATTTTTTGTGACAATCTATTTTACTGACCAGTAAATTTTATTATGAAAAAAACTAATTCAATCTGCACTACGCTTCAACTAAGCATGCACCAGACACAATAAACCGAAAATTTGTCAGATCCTGTGTATTGGGGGGGGAGGGGGGGGGGGAGTAGGGTAAAGGATATGCCTTCAATGTTATTAACTTACGTTATTTGGAATTGCCAATTACCACGTTACTGTTTATAGAGGGTATATAACATTATCTTTAATTATCAAATTATTCCAAATCCGGTAAAAAATGTAAAATTATGACGGTTTGTCTAGAAATTATGCCGAGTTTACTAATGTTACTAATAAGGCTCTGATGATACAAATATAATATATGATCATCCCTATTATTTCTAAAAAAAACTTTCATATGATATACTTCACTAGAAAAAACACTAAATTAAGTAAATTTGTATTGCTTTTAAAATTAGGGACGTTTTAATTCTTAGGGGCGCTTAATTTTGGTCAGGGGTCATATTATTCCACATCTTGACCTCTGGTGACCTTGAACTTTATATTCAATCATATTAATTTTTTCCTTATCTGGTCGGAGGGTCTACATTCGTCATTTCGAGGGCTTATATGTTGCTGCAGATGGGTTTTCGGATATGATGTGACATTTTCAAGGCATAAGATCGTTAATTTTGGCTGGGCGTTTCGGTTTTTTTATACAAAATCTATACTATAATAGAATAAGGGTTTTTATAGCCGGTGGGCTGATATCTATAAATTTGAATTTCGCCTAACTCTCATGACAACTATGTTTCTTAGTCTCATTTTGAAGATAAATATATTACTTTTTATTTGAGACTGGGTAACCCTATAAGAAATTGTCCGAAAGAAGTATTTTGAAGCCAAATAGATACCTACCCTCTGGTATCTGAAAGTAATAAAAAATAGTGTTTCATAATTTTTCACAGGGTGAAATTCGGGTTTATTTCAAACAAAATGTATTAATTCTAGCATAAGTTGATGCTGAACCATAAAAATATGGTGCAATTTTTTGAAGTGAGCTTAAATTTTACTATATAGACCCTTTAACCTCTAGAGGTTTGATATTTTTGCTTACTTAAAAAACAGTATACCACGTCTTATTAAAGGGATTTTTCGGATAACTCCATGCAATGTCATACCTTGTTATATACCCTGTCATATTTGTTACATTATTACATCGGACAAAAATGTCAGAGAAGGTTAAAATTGAGCAAAGTATCTGCGTACATATAAAAATAGATAATTGGTAAAATAACTTACATATACTGTTTATTTGAAAATGGTAATACTGCAAATTACATGTTTATGCATGAGCTTATATGTATTGATAATATAATGCACAATAATTGCGGAATATGACAATATAATGTCAGGATATAGTTTCATATTTTGAAAAGGCGATATTGTGATGACAGTATATATGGGATGATACTGCTAAGACATGGGAATACTTACACTGCTCACCCTAGACACTGCTCCTTCGCATGTTAAAATGTGCAGATGGTTGACGTCATATTTCCTCCGCTTTCAATTTCAAGTATTGTAGTAAGCTTGTGATTGGCCGGCTGTCTTGCTAAAAGTACCCTGATCGGCTGGCGAGAATATTATGGTGGGTGTAGACAGACACCTGTGTGGAGCCCAGCAAACGCGAGCATTTGACCCAATGCTGTTTCAATATTGGCCCACCGCCAACGGCGCTGGACCAACATTGAAACAACATCGGGTCGAGTCTTCGTGTTTGCTGGGAGAGCTGTCCGCATTTTGATACACGCGTGCCGTCTGTGTCTGGTCGGAACAGGCAGCACAGTGCTCTGTGTAGGGAATACTCTGCCAAATGGATTAGTATGTCGGGATTTGGCATTACACTTTTGGGATATTGGGGCTGGAATAAATAAAGCCCTGTAATGACAAGTTATATCGCCATAGTGCAGATATGACAATATAGTGTCAGTATATTGCATTATAATACCAAGAATAAGACAAAATGCTGTCGGCATAATACATTATAATGTCAAAATGTACAATTACAATGTCAGGGTATGACATTATGATGATAAGATAAGGCAAAACAATGTCAGGAAATAAAGTTTACTTTTCAGGATGTTTCATTTTAATGCCAGGATGCGGCACAATATTGTAATATATGAAATCAAACTCATAAATCAGGATATGAATTTTTTATATAGGGACATGACAGTATGATATAAAATAAATGGGAATAAAACTTCAAAGAATGGCATAAATATGCTGGAATAGCATTTCGATATATTGCATTGTACATGTATTTTTTAAATTTGATAATGAAATGTTTTGATACATGGATAGTTAATTATATATCTAGAAATATTTAATTTTAATTTTGTGATAATTTATACAGTATAATATCAGGATCTGGTAATGCCAGTACAGCATATTCTAATTTTATAATTATTAAAGCATTAAATGAGCGGATATTACACAATAATATCAGAATATATAACATCATGTTGTCAAGATCACATTCATTGTCAGGATATGACATTTTAGTGCAGTTAGGTGTTGAGATAATGACAGTTTATCGCATGAAACTGTTGTTATGTGTCATTCAATGCCAGGGTGCGATATTTTAATGTCAGCATATGTTTTTGCAAGACAGGATATAGCTACATTATAATAAAATCACTGCATTATACAGAAATTGTCAGGATATGACAATATAAAGATGTTCTGGATAGCCTAATTGGCAGCACTCGGCTCGGAGGGATATTCTATCTACGATATGGCATATTACCCATTATACCCAATATAATGTCGGTATATGTCTTTTTAATCACATTTTAATATTCATATGTCATCAAAAGGTTAGGATTTTGGGAGCATATTTTCAAGATATGGAACTATAATCCAAAAAAACACGACATTGTAATATTTTGATCCGCCATCTTGGATCTCAAAACTTACATTTTGACTGTGGCGTGTGTGAAGTACACTATGTACCATATTAGACCAAAAACAAGTGACAATGCAACAAAATGAATGATTGATGGGCAAATAATTGGAATTTTAAGGATTTGGCGGCCATCTTGGAAGCCATCTTGAACATAATACATTTTGCATGGTCAGATTCTGGTAAAGCTATGTTATCAAGCACAAGGGATACTACAATAAACCGTTGAGAAACCTTTTGTGGCATTTTTTTTCAGGGCAAGGTAGTTTTTTTCAAATATGCAGCCGACTAAACCTCCGCCGAGCGATCCAGATAGTATTATGGATTCTGTATCTGGATCATACAAAAAATAAAATGGCCTGTCCCTTGACCTGAGATACGGCTCCGGTAAAAGTTCATACAAATCCGGTAATTATTTTGTGTGAATTATCGTCCCAAACATGCTGTATCATCTTCCCACACAAGGCTCGCTGCTCCCGAGGTCGTAGACCTTGCTGAATTAGTGTTAAAACCATCTATTGGAGTGGGGACTTTCGAGAAAGATTTTTTCTGTTTGACCCAAGTTTGACCTTTGGCATGAGTGCTGTTTTAATGCAGGGTCACTGTCTACGACGCCGGCCCCACATTAAACGACACATGTCTGGTGGCCGAGAATTTCACAGGAAGTATCACAGACAGCTCCCACCACATCTCACCAGACACGAGACGTTACATGCGCCAGGGTTGGATTAATGTTGAGCCAACGTCGCAGACAGTCGGCCAACATTAAGTTGGCATTTTGTTGTTAAATTAATGAATGTCAAATATTAAAATCATCCTCCCTACCCCAATAGGTGGATGATAACACTGATTCAGCAAGGTCTCGGTCTGCGACCTCGGGCCTAGCGAGCCTTGCTGTCAGGAGGATGTGCTGTATGAACTTTTTCCATCCGCACGCTAATTTTTTCTACTTAGGGGGGTTGTGGTTGAAAACTAGCCATATTACAATTAATATTTGTATTAAAATTGCACTTCTTTCACTAAATTCCAACTATTATAACCAGTTAAATATATATATATATATATATTATATAATATATAAAACAAAAATATTTTAAATCTTTAAAAAACGTGACTAATTACACCTAGTACTGTTCAAAAATGCAAACTCTGCCGAGTGATCTTTCGTAAAAGTTTCCTGCAAACACGGTAATTACTGTGTAAATAGTAGTGTACCAAAAATGGTGTATTATTTTTTCCATCCGCGCGCTAAATTTTCCAACTCAGGGGGGCTAGGGGTGAGAACTGGCAATAAAACATTTAATATTTATGACAAAATCACATTTCTTTCACTAAATCTCAACTATGATAGCCACAGAAGATGGTTATATACTTAAATGTCAAATAAATTCAGGATTTTACAATATTACAAAAAAACACCCACAATTTCACAATTTTTTTTCAGTAATTCCATTTAATTTTGTGGATTTATGGCTCTAAGTATTTATTTACATATTATGTTATGTACGTCTGCTATAAATCCCTTGATATGGTGATTTTCCAAACATTATTTCTGTGAAGAAAAAGGGAAAATAGTTTTTTCGGACAAAATAGCATTAAAAAAGTACAGGAAGCCGTGTCCACCCCTTCAAATTTGGATCCTGGACTAAGGCCTATAACAATGATAATCTCCGCACTGCTACGATCCCATTCTCATTCATCAGATCCACTATGCTTCCACTAGCGTTCGCTAGTGGCTCTGATTAATTTCACTGTGGAATGTGGTTTGTTGGAGATATCCATGAGCTTGACTTAATTTTCCAATACCATGTTTAAACAGTATATGTCCTTGACTTTGTTAGCAAGATTTAAACAATACACTGGCCCGCCACGTGGCTGTCAAACTATTGCTTCATGAGTGACACGTGGAAGGATGGACAATGATAGGGTAAGTTGATCGGTGATTGGCTAACGTAATGTCACATTTGACACAGTTGGAAAGGGTCAGGCTCGGGGTAGCCAGACACCAATTTTTTTAGGCCTTTTCAGGACGCGGCATTACAGAAGAGATTCTCAAAGCTCTGTAGCAGGGCCAGCCTACATCATTGCTGTGCTAGTCTGGCTCGGAGAAGGAGGCTGCTACGATCCGAGCACGCTCGCATGAGATTGAGAATCGGATGGGGACACATAGTGGCCGAGCATCGAACAATCTCTCACACTATATATTACATGCAGTAGACGACTTCTTTTGAAGGCTTTTTTTGAATATCATAATGTGGAGCTGGGCGATAATTAGGCCTACCTCTTCACTCACCAGGGGTCGGAGCTCGAAAACTCATTGGTCGGCATACCATTTTCGAAGAAAATGATGAAATCTTTTGGATGTCATAGTGAGAGCTGGTTTGAATCCCCGGCATAGTTGTCCCCATCCGATTCTCAATCACGGGTGAACGTGGATCCGAGTGAACTGTTGTAACGTTAGCACATACAAGTATACTTACACGAATTTATAATAAGCACAAACCCGGAGTCACTTGTATCTGATCATGTCACCGTGGCTTGATACAACTGCTGCGCAGCGGCAGGTGTACCAATAAGAATATTTATACTGCCCAGCAAAGGCAAAGGCAGTATCTGTTTACTTGTAAAGTAAGCAGATACTGCATTTTGCCTTTGAAAGGCAGTATAGGAATGGATACTATTTTTACCTCAAAATCAAACACATATATCACATATACCATTATGATCATCGGTATTAAAAAAAAATATTTGTATAATCTTACCAGTTAAATGACGATGTAATATTCTTTCTGAACGCATTTTACATCGCCTTTTTCTGACACTCTGGTTTGTCAGTCGGGGCCGTTTTCATTGCAGACGAACACTACTGGCAGTCGGTACAGCGTGTAATGCTCCGAGGTATCATCCTATGTATTGGTATATGTAAAAACAGTTTCCACAGAATGATTCCCAGTGAGAGATCTATGAACCCTTTAAGCCCTCACGATGCATTAAAGCATCATTTTACATCCTTGAAATCATAATTAATTTTCCTACAACCAAGGGTTTTAGAACGAAAATTTCCATGAAACTGGTTTACCAATATAAATTTTTTTAATTTTTAAACCACATCAAATCATAATCATCCACTACAAGTCGATAATTGCGGCAGCAATTCGCGGCTTGTAGTGGATGAAAATGACAATGGAAAATTCAGGTTTGGAAGGGTTAAGCGTATGATGTGATACCTGAACGTGTTCAGTCAATGCCAGTAAATAACAACATTCACATAGTTATATACACCAACAGCGTTGCAGGTTAAATAACAACATTTACATAGTTATATACACCTAATGCGTTGTCGGTTAAAAAGAATATTCAGCCGTTACAACGTTGAAATATGTTTGTATCAACCAAGAGATGAAAGGTTTTTTATCAATTTAAATCATCATAAATTTCTAAGTTGTTCTTTTCCCCTTCAGTTGAATATCTATGTTACGGGTCTAAGACAAGTAGAAATATTTTACTCTTTCAGTGCGCGGACCGACTTTAGACGTCAGATTCTGACGTCTAAAGTCGGTCCTCGCGCTGAAAGGGTGATTATATCACAGCGTGGTTAGAAAAGAGATTAAGCCGCGTTGCGGGTTAAATACAAATATTTAAACACTTGGTGTGGGTTAAGGTTAAATGAGTAGATTTACCCCTTGAGTGCGGGTCCAGAGATAACTCAGATGCAACGTGTGGTATCCTTAATATACCGGTCCCGTAATGACTGAGATTAATACACCAATAGCGCTGTGGGTTAACCCTTTCAAGCCTGAATTTACCATTGTCATCTTCATCCATTACAAGCCGCGAATTGCTGTCGCAATTCTCGACTTGTAGTGGATGAAAATGACTTGAAGTGGGTGAAAAATTAAAGACAATGGTCATTTATTGGTAAACCAGTTTCATGGAAATATTCATTCTAAAATCCATAATTATGGGGAAAATTAAGTATGTTTACAGTGTTTACAGTGATATAAAATGATGCTTTAATGCATCGTGAGGGCTTAAAGGGTTAACTAATATTATATTTTTATTTTTATAGCCTGATATAGAGATATTGTGAGTTAAATACAAATATTTATATAGTTAGATACACCGACTGCGCGGAGGAAATAGTGAGACCTAAATAGTCATTTTACACTGACATAGTTGTTGGGTAAATAAGGAAATTTAATGTGTGTGTGTGTGTGGAGGGGGGGGGGGAATAACAATATTTTAATAGTTACACATAGGGTCAAAGATTGGGGGGGGGGGGTGGTAAATAACAATATTTAAATTGTTAGACTCACCGACTGAGTTGTGAGGTAAGTCATTAGAGAATTAAAATAGTAGGCCTAGTTATATGCTCTGACATAGTTGTTAGGTTAATCAGTAGATAGACTAACAGTTGTACACAACGACAAAGTTGTGGGGTAAATAGGCAGATTTAACCCTTTGACCGCCAAATTATTTGATCTGAATTTTCACTCACTTGAAGTTGTGTCTCGCTGACGCGATCCACAACTTCAAGTGAGTGAAAATTATTCAGATTTGACAAAATGGAGATCACCTGTTTTGAAATCTTGCTGATTAATGTCACATTTTATCTTTAACATGTTTAAAAGGTGGTATACGGGAGGGCACGTAGGGCCTCGCGAGCTCGAGAGATGGCATCGGGTGCACCTGCACTCACAGGACTAGTCACCACATTGGATAAACTGGTGGAAAAGTTGCCCTAGCGCTTCATGTGTGTGTGCTGATAAAAAATGAAAACCCGAATATATGCGGCACCAGCGGTTAAAAGGGTTAAATACGTACACACATCGACAGAGTTGTGGGGTGAATATGAATATTGAATTAGTTGTACACACCGACAGATCTGTTGGGTTAATCAGGAGATTCAAATAGTTATAAATACCGACAGACACCGACTGAGGTGCTGGGTAAATGAGAATTAAATAGTTACACACACTGAGTTGTGGGGTGAATAAGGGGACTTAATTAGTTATAGACACCGACAGAGTTGAGGGGTAAACAAGGGTATTTAATTGGTTACACTGATATATTTGTGAGGAAATCAGTATGTTTAAATACCGTATCCCCGCGCATAAACGTGCATGCACTTATATTTGAAGATGCACTTAGTTTTCGAAAACAAGTGCATGCACTTATATTCGAACACAAAAAATATTTCAAGAGACACGACATGCACTTATATTTGAATATGAAATTATTTTGGCAAAACTATTGCAACATAAATATGTGAAATGAATTAAAACATGTAAAGTTATTTATTTTGCACCAATAACTGTATAGATTAATTAATACATTGCTATATCATCATATTATTATTCAACACGACATAACTTTACGCATTACATAAGAAACAACACAAATTATTTTTGTATAGTACATTTGATCGTAAATCAGTCAGGCGCAAATAGCCGTCCCACTTTACACTATTGTCATCACTACCGTCTCAGCTGTCTTTAATATTATGCCTGTCACATTTCACAAAATGGGCCTTCCCGGGCAGTTCCGTTTTTTGGCCGTCCCGCACGGGACCCGGAGGGACCCCGACCGGGTGCCGTCTATTTTTTCACCCCGGCGCGGGCCCCGGCTTACTTTTAATTCGAATTTAAAAGTAACCCGGGTCCCGGCAAAAAATATACCACGTTCAAGCCCGTAATCTGCCCGACAGGGGCTCGGCGGGGCCCCTGCCGGAATCCGCAGGGGCCATGAGGACAAATTTTGACGGAAAGCACGCAGGATACCCGCCCGGGCCACCTGTCAGACCCGGGCGGGAGCCTGTGGGGTCCTCACTTGGCTTGTAGGGGACCCGGGCGGTGTTCCGCCGGTGCCTTTTCGATGTCCGAGCGGGTCCCGGTCGGGACCCTTGTCGGAACCCTTGTATAATCTCCAGGGGGGATACACAGCTACTGAGAGACGAATTTATCAATGTTGAATCAACCAATCCATCAATAAATCAATCAATCAAATACTTATGATTTTCCAAACTGTGTTTTCAACTTGAATCAACTTGCATCGCAAAATGTATACAAATAGCCCAGTCTTTAAATTTTCCTTACATTTGTGGATCGGCCTACTAAGAACAATATATCAGATAGATAAGTCGAATAAAAGAAGACATTACACAACCTGTTTTTTATTAATAATTTAAAACATGCTTCCATATAGGGGCCTAATAGTTTTCTCAATTGAAGGACCACAAGCTGGACCAGCCACGTATCCATCCTGATTAAAGGTTTGAAGTATTCGTGGTGTTAGACCCCACATGTAAAAGGGTCTTGTATTGCCTGTTACGGGCTGTTAGAGCCAACCAGGGTTGAACCCACCACATTCGTTTTTTTTGCGGGATTTAATTTTTCTATATTTCTTGCTCTATGAGCAATGCCGCAAGGCCAACGTTGTAACGGTCTCGAGCTGTTACAAGCCTAATATAAGCCCGAGGCCAGCTAAATGAATAATGTCAGCAGTGTGAATATTGTTTTGTGTCGCTTTGTGCACAATAATGGCAACATCGCGACAGAAAAAACACACAAAATAGACTATACTCTACTCTTATTGAATGACTTCAAGGGCTCTTTATAGTGTACAGTACCACAGACAGCACTACACACTCCAAGCCTGTGGACAGTTTGGAGCACTGTATGCAAAAACTCGATGACAAACATCCCACCCAACCGGGATTTGAACCCAGTACCTCTGCGTTGGGGCCCCGGAAAACGTTTTCAGAGAAATGAGGACAGGTCTCTTCCGATAGCCGGCCGGACGCCCACCGGGACCCGCCAGGGCTCCGGCAGAGTATATGTAAAACTCGATTTGATCGTGACCACAGGGCCCGGGGCCCGCCAGGGACTGAGATCTTGGTCGTGCTCACAGCCCGGACGGGGCCCGGGCTAATTGTGACCTAAGCATTAGTGGGGATGAGGAGTGCACACTTATTGTTATCAAAACATATATATATATCGTTTTCGTTGACTGAGCGCTGGACGATATAGTGACGTAGTTGTCCAGTTCAAGCAAAGAGTCATTTACCCTGGTGGTTTAGAAATCGACATTAACAAGTTCTTAGATGGGTATCTATACGCTTAGTATGGAGATAATTCATTTATTTTTATTTATTAAGCTTTCTATAAGTACAAGTACATGTGTGTAAAATATACGTGAATAAAACTGTACATACAGAGGCAAGTGGCGACAGGTGACCAGCACCTATACGAGGCCACTTCCCTTAATGTAAAAAAAGGTTGTTTATACACTATTAACATGCCTAAACAATTTGACAGATATAGTGTTAAAAACTCAAAAAGCTGAGTCAACAATGCTCGAAGTAAAATATAAATTAAAATAAACATAGCCAATAATAATGACTAATCATTCGACCCGAGACCAGCTAGGATTAGTTTATTCAGGTTTTTTAATATGCATCATATATAATGTACAAAATACAAATCTGATTAAAACAGTATTATACTAGAATGTGAATTATCACAAACCTGAATATATAAAGACACAAGTTGATGACAGAGCTGTTTAAAGTATAATAGTGAGTGACAAAGTCACTGCGAAAAGGGGTGCACTTAGTTTTCAGAAACAAGTACATGCACTTAGTTTTCGAAAACAAGTACATGCACTTATAATCGAACATAAAATAATTTCAAAACATCCCTAAAACATGCGATTTTCACTTTTAAGTGCATGCACGTTTATGCGCGGGGATACGGTAGTCATACACAGCGACAGGTGTGGGGTAAATAACATGAATAAGGAGGTTCAAATAGTTATATGATTCGACACTGTTGTTGGGTAAATAAGGAGATTTAAATAGTTATACATGTATATGCTCCAGGCAGGATCGGGTGTACAATGTCATAATAGTGCCTCATATACATTTACACTACGCCATCCTGTTGCCGCCAATTTATTGCCTATTCTCAGACTATAATCTAGAAACAGTAGGTCACACTTTCAGTGTTCAAGTGCGACCTATGACACTATAAAAAACCGTTGAAGTATTTTAATAAAATATACCTGCGTGCGAGCGTCCATTATGTGTGTGTGTGTGGGGGGGGGGGGGAGGTGTGGGGTGCAGGTACTAAACAACATTTATATTCACTTTTACGTCTGCTAAATGTGAAGTGACATGAATAATAAATCCGTTGTCATAACACATAACACATAACCTGAAAACCAGCACAAGCCACATGTAATATTAACTCACATTGTGACGTCTAAATTTGACCAACAACAGATGGGAACTGACTGCGTCTTATAACTGTATATTTTTTGTACGTGAGATGATTCAAAATGTTCAGGTTTCTTGTGTTGTTGTTTCACCTGATCACCATGTATTGTGTTTGTATGAGATTACAGCTATTAAAAGAGAGGACGGAGCTTATGAACCGATACATTCTTCACCAGAATGTATCCCGTTGTAATGATGTTAAATTGGGATTTTACGATACATGCCAGATCTACGACAAGGATGATGACCAAGTGATCAAAGGTGAATGTGCCTTTGAAAACCAGCAATGCCTTGATGGATCCTATAATCAAACGTGTATGATTCTGTACATCAACGGAGATGGAAGCAAGTCGTATACATGTTGCTGTCATGACCTGAAGAAACCACAATTGTCATCTGTGGAGTATCACTGGAGCGTATGGTACATACTGTCTGACTCACGTGTGGGTCTGTATCGGGAGCTGAAAGATGAAAAGGCTGCAGATCGCCCTGTCCTCATCAAGGAGTACAGGTGGGTTTAGGTGTGAGACACATGACAATGCTCCTCAACAAATAATACATGTGAGTTTAGGTGTAATACACATGGCAATGTTATTGATCAAAGAATACAGGTGGGTTTAGGTGTAATACAGTTAACAATATTACTGCCCAAATAAAACAGGTGGCTATAGGTGTAATACTCATAAAATTATGGCGATCATCCTGATCGAAGAAAACAGGTGCCTTTAGTTGTAATAAAGTTGACAAAATTAATGCCCAAATAATACAGATGAGTTTAGGTGTGATACACATGACAATACTCCTGCCTAAATAATACAGGAGGCTTATGTGTAATACAGCTGACAATCCTCCTGATCAGAGAATACGGTAGGGCTTAGGTGTAATACACATGACAATATTCCTGATAAAACAATACAGGTGGGTTTAGGTGTGATACAGTTCACACTCCTCCTAGTAAAAAAATACAGGTGTTTTTACTGTAGGTGTAATACACATGACAATATTCCTGATCAAAGAAAACTGGTGGGATTAGGTGTAATACACATGCCAATCCCCCTGATGAAAGGAAACAGGTGGGTTTAGTGCACAATAATCTCCCTGTTCAATTCCCAGGCAACAATTTTAACAAAGCCATCTCACATGTCACAGTGACCTAAATCTGTAGCTGCGAATTGAGGTCAAATAAGGTCATATTGTGGCCTCTCACAGTGCCGTCATGATGACACTAAAATCACACCTCACCAGGACATCATAGTAATTTCACAAAGTGTCTATATAATATTGATATCACAATGAAACAACAAAGACTTTACAATTCATGTACCACAGTGACCTAAATCTGTAGCTGCGAATTGAGGTTAAATGAGTTCATATTGTGACCTCTCACAGTGACGTCATGATGACAATAAAATCACACCTCATCAGGACATCATATTAACTTCACAAAGTGTCTATATTGCGATCACAATGAGACAACACAGACCTCACATTTCATGATCACAGTGACCTAAATCTGTAACTGCACATCGAGGTCTAATGAGGTCATATTGAATGTGCCCTCTCACAGTGATATCATGATGGCACTAAAATGATACCTCACCAGGACATCATATAAAATTCACAAAGTGTTTATGGTGAGGTCACAATGACCTAAATCTGTAACGTTAAATAGGTTTCATGTGAGACCACAAGATAACACCTCATTGTGGCGTCATTATGACACATAAATGTTATATCTTTGTGGGGTCATTGCGATCACAGTGATATACCATTTATGTGTATATCACACTGCGACATCAGATTGAGGTAACTGCGATATCCACATGTGTTCATCTCACACTGTGACACCTCATGAAGATCAAAGTGATATCCAACTCTGTGACACGTCATGGAGATCAAAGTGATATCCAACTTGTGTACATCTCATACTTCGACATCCTACTGAGATCACAGTGATATCTACATGTGTAAATCTCACACTGTGATATTCTATTGAGATCGCAGTGCTATCCCACATGTGTACCTCTCACACTGTGACATCATGTTGAGATCACAGTGATATCCAAATGTGCACATTTCACACCGATACATCCTATGGAGATCACAGCGATATCCACATGTGTACATTTCACACTGCGACATTCAATTGAGATCACAGTTATATCTCACAAGTGTACATTGATGGTCACTCGTGTTGGTGCTTGTTTCACACTCAGATGTTGATGGTCACTCGTGTTGATGCTGGTTTCACACTCAGATGTTAATGGTCTCTCGTGTTGATGTTGGTTTCACACTCAAATAATGATTCACTCTCAGATGTTAATGGTCTCTTGTGTTGATGCTGGTTTCAAACTCAGATGTTAATGGTCTGTTGTGTTGATGTTGGTTCCACTCTCAGATGTTAATGGTCTCTCGTGTTGATGCTGGTTTCAAACTCAGATGATAATGGTTTCTCGTGTTGATGTTGGTTTCACACTCAGATGTTGAAGGTCTCTCGCGTTGATGCTGATTTCACACTCAGATGTTGAAGGTATCTCGCGTTGATGCTGATTTCACACTCAGATGTCGATTGTCACTCGTGTTGATGCTAGTTTTACACTCAAATATTGATGGTCTCTCGTGTTGATGCCGGTTTTACACCCAGATGATGATGGACACTCGTGCTGATGTTGGTTTCACACTCAGATGCTGTTGGTCACACGTGTTGATGTTGGTTTAACACTCAGATGATGTTTAATTCGTCACTATTATGTGGCGTATATTTGTTCACATTTGAGACTAGCCGATACTGATGATTATCTTATTGATTATTTTCAGATTTGGTATTGGGTACATCGGCCATGTTCATAATCTGCCGGATTCTTCTTATACATCCAGCTCTGAGTTTGGGGCGTGGCATGCTTACAGAATGAGGCTATATGACACAGCCGGCTTTATAGCTTTGAAATCTGAGAACTCATGGATCAGGATCGACATGCTGAACGTCTACACCATACTTGGGCTCTATCTGAGGAAATATAACAGCCGTTACGTTACCATGTATCACCTAAAAGCATCCGTGGATGGGGTCACACAACACTACATAGAGAAGAATATAACATCAGACTACTTGATGAATGAAGACTACACCACTTACTGGTTTGACAACGCCACAGATGGCAGGTACTGGACCATTGAACTAGTACACAATGCTTACGTCGAACATCCTTTTTTGGCGGGAGACTTTATAGGATACATATAAGATATTACGATCAAAAGCTCCAACTGGGTAAAAATACCAAGGCTTTGTCCACCGTAATCAGTACTGCGGCTAAATTGAATAAGTTTCTTAGTATTTTTTTGATGATAGAAAATACTTGCCTAAACAATATATCACCTAAACAGATTACATTCAGAAAAAAACTGTACGATAAGCGTGTTATTCACCAAATTTAATTACAGTTGTGTTTTCCGAGTCTTCTTATGACAATTATAACTATTAGAGATTGCGAACTGTAAGCAAGCAGTCGAAATTATTTGTGCTGTTATATGCAGACGATACCGTTATATTATCTGAAACACCAGATAAATTACAAATTGGTTTAGACAACTTGTACAGATATAGCGACTTATGGGACTTAAGAATAAATCGAGAGAAAACAAAAATTCTAGTATTCTCTAAAGGTAAAATTAGAAGAATACCAGATTTTACGCTGGCTGGAGAAAAGCTTGACGTCACTTTTAACTATAAATATCTTGGGTTATTCTTTAATTATAATGGTAAATTTAATGTAGCAAAACAGGATTTATATGATCGTGCAAACCGTGCTATGTTTGCCCTTTTACGTAAGGTGAAGAAATTATTTTTACCTATTGATATTCAATTGCAATTATTTGATGTATTGGTGGCCCCCGTGCTACTATATGGCTGCGAAGTTTGGGGGCATAAAAGTTGCCCAAAACGCGAACAGTTGCAATTACGTTTTTGTAAATACATTTTAGCGGTTGGTGAAAAAACATTTAATTATATGGTGTATGGAGAGTTAGGAGTATTTCCTTTAAACATTAAAATCAAAATCAGAGCTGCTACATACTGGGCAAGGTTACTAAATACTGATTATAACAAGTTATCATCTAACATATATAAATTGTTGTATCATCTAGCGATTAAAAACTCATATGTATCACCATGGATATTGTACATACGTGGGATTTTAAATGATTGTGGATTTCCTTATTTGTGGCTTAACCAAGATCTAAACTGTAGTGTAGATTGGTTTAAATCTGTTATTTCCAATCGGTTAAAAGACCAGTTTATTCAGTTATGGAATGAAACTATTAATCGGAGTGGAAAATGTATTAATTACAGAATGTTCAAATCCGAATTTAAGTTAGAGAATTATCTTATCAATTTACCATTTCCAAGCAGGAAATTATTAGCTAAATTTCGCTGCCTTAATCACAAACTGCCTATTGAAAAAGATTGTCATCTTGGTCTTCCACGAGAACAGCGATTATGTAAAAAATGTGACTTGAGTGAAATTGGCGACGAATTTCATTACCTATTTAGATGTAATCATTTTGTAAAAGAGAGAAGGAAATATATTAAATGTAAATATTATAATTTCCCTTCAACATTAAAGTTTGAAGAGCTTATGTGTAAGCAAGACATGCCTAGTATGCTTAACTTGTGTAGATTTATTAAATTTATTATGTGTGTGTAACATTGCTGTTCTATTACAATTATATAATATTATGTTATGTTATTTTATGTTATAATTATTGTATTGTATTGTATTTACCTGGCATCTGCATGTCTCTTAAATGAGACCATCAGAATAAATTCACTTGTTCACTTGTATGCAAATTCAATGTAAGTAAAGTCACTTGATGTGTCCATAAAACAGGACTTGAATGTAAACAAAAACACGTAGTGCGTGAATGTAAAAGGACTTTAATATAAACAAAGCCAAGTGGTGTGTGAACAAACCATGACATAAATGTAAACAAGGTCACATGGTGTGTGAATGAAAGAGGACGACAATGTAGCCGAAGCCACCTGTATATTAACAACAAAAACAACAACTTATATTGTGCTTTCATTGACATTCTAAAGCTTTAGACACTACATGGCGCAAAAGAATGTGGCATAAGTTATTAAGAAAAAGAATTATAGATAAAATATTTGATCTTGTGTATAGTACGTGACAAAATTTAAATCTTGTGTGGCTTCAGAACGAAAATTGTCTGAGTTTTTTGTAAGCAATGTTGGTGTACGGCAAGGTGAGAATTTGTCACCACTGCTCTTCTCCATGAGGATTTGGAAACTTGTCTTAGTGCAAACGGAAGGGTGCTGCCACTTGAAGTTGGAAGCATTAAATACGGAAATGTACTCAAGCTACTTGTATTACTCTATGCCGATGACACACTAATTGTAACTGATTAATCTTTACATAATATCTTAGCCGATTCTCAGCGTTATAATATGGACACTAACATGACTAAGGCAAACACCTATGGTAAACTGTTATTAGAATTTTGTAGAATACAGGTCTTATTATTGCAAATGGTAGAATTCACCAGGATAAACACAGAGGCTCTTTTACATACTATAATAGAAATGATAAAAGTGTAATAGATTATATGTTATTTTACCCAAGCTGTTATAATATGATAACAGACTTTGCAATAGAACCTAAATTAGTCGAATCCGACCATTGTCCTATCGAGTTTGGCCTGGAAATTGAACCACTTTGCAATACACACGAATGCGTGAAAAATTATGACCATGTGACTGTGTATAAAGCTTATTATAAATATATTTGAAATGAATCGCGAACTGACCAATATAAAATATATCTACGAGATGAGTGTAAGAATATAATGGATCAACTGATAATAAATGCCAACACTGATCGATGAAGCGATTATATATGTAGCCTCATACATAAGCTTATCATTACTGCATTTTTTGAGATTTTCAAAAAAGATGCTTTCGATTATTTAAACAGAGATGCACTTATCCTGAAACTGCAGCAGCGCAATGTCGACGGAAAATTTCTGAATACAATCAAATCTATGTTTCTTAAATCTAGCAGTCGAGTTAAATGGAATGGCAAGAATATAAAGCCTATTAAAAACCGTTATGGTGTCATGCAGGAAGGTGTCTTAAGCCCCAAACTTTTCAATAAATTCCTGCAGGATCTCGGAAAATATTTAAATCCTATATACGGTCTTAAGATAGGAGACATATACCTTGCGTACCTCCTATTTGCCGACGACATAGTCCTCTTTTCAGAATTTGCAGAGAGCCTACAGGCACAAATTTACTTATTTGACAAGTACTGTGAAATATGGAATCTGATAATAAGCATTGCTAAAACAAAAATAGTGATTTACAACCAAATATATGCTAAACATTCATTTTCTTTCACACTGGCCGAAAATACGCTTGAAATCGTGGACAAATATAAATATTTAGGTCTTTGGTATAGTAATAATAAAAATATATTTGTGAAAAACCATTCGTATCTGGCTGAACAAGCTCGCAAAGCAATATTCACAATTAGAAATTATAGTCACAACTTCGGACATCTTACGCCAAAATTGTCTCTAAAAGTATCCCAAGCCCAAATAGAGCCCATACTAATGTATGGTAGCGAGGTACTATTTATTGGTGAGGAAATATTGGACTTTGAGACGGTCCATTTATCATTCTTGAACAATATGCTTGGAGTCAAACAACAAACTACATCAGTTACTATTTATGGGGATATAGAAAGGTATTCTCTCTTTTTAAAACAACAAATTCTGGCTTTTAAATACTGGATTTGCTTGATCTCCTTGCCTAGAAGCTGTTATTTAAGAATCGTGTACAACTCACTGGCGTCTCTTGACTTTATTGTTGAAATAAATTGGTGCTCTCACATCAGGTCATTATTATTCCGAACAAACCACCGCGACGTTTGGGAAAATCATAGGGTAGAAAATGCCAATCGTCTCATCAAACAAGTTAAATTATGCTTGATTAATACATATAAAGTTGATTGGTCTAGCAAAGCCTGAAACTCCATAAAATTACGAACGTACATAAAGTTCAAATTCGACCATGTGCACTCGCTAGAAAAATATCTGTTTTACATCCCCGACACAAGGTGGGTAAAGGCACTATCAAGATCAAGAATGAGCTCACATCTGCTAGAAATTAAACGAGGAAGGCATGTCAAGCCGCAAAAAATACCACTAGAACAGCGCATATGTCAAAGATGGACAATAAACTCTGTTGATGACGAAATTCACTTTATAATTACTTGTTCTTACTTCGATACACAGATAACTAGTTTACTTGCCGAAAGCAAACTACACAACACTGAATTTGATTCACTCTCAAACAACGACAAATTTATATACATTATGTCATCTACACATCGACCGTTAGTAATATGCTTAGCAAAATACACCTACACCTGTTTTCAAACGTTAAGCATGCCACATATTATTACACTCAGCTATCAGTGAGTGTCACAGTCACCCACTGAGATTTTGTGTGGCACTTACACATATCCAACACCATGGGTCTCTGTCGTCTGTTACGTCACCGTCTGCCAACCAATAGCCAGCAGTTCATAAATGAGCCACCAGTGGTGAGGTAGATCGTGATTGGCCAGTTGTGTTTAAATGCACACCTGCCCATCCGCTGCCAACACATGGGAATTTGTGCACGCAGTGCTCGTCATACAAACCTGAGGGTATCCATGAGTGTTCCACTTTCAATTTTATTTTTTTTGATAATTAATTTAAAGGGACTGGCCCAGGCTAAAATCATCAAAAAATCGGTGATTTTATTTCGGGTTCTTAATATGACCATATGATGTAAACATGTACATAGACTAAAACTGCAAATTTTTATAATTTTTGTGCTGCGCGTTCACCAGTTAGGCTAGATATAGAGACGAAATTCCCGCATTTCCTATTTTTGACATGGTTGTCAATAATTAGAAATCGGGAATTTCGTCTCTATATCTAGCCTAACTGGTGAACGCGCAGCACAAAAATTATAAAAATTTGCAGTTCTAGTCTATGTACATGTTTACATCATATGGTCATATTAAGAACCCGAAATAAAATCACCGATTTTTTGATGATTTTAGCCTGGGCCAGTCCTTTTAATGGAGTTTTTAAAAGTATGAGCTAAGCACAATTTTTACTACATACGGTATATATCAGTGTATATTCAGCCTAGATATTTTTATCTCATTTTCAGAAGCGTCAATGGTAATAACATGAATCGAGTTATTTTGCACTCTGTGAGGCCATCATTCTGAAAGAAGCGGGCTTTTTCCCACGCACCTAGATGCGGCAGTACAGAGAGTGGCTGTGAAATCTCTGTCCCCTGGTGGTTAATATTAGCTGATCTGGGGAAGATGACCAGTGTCTGAAGTAGAGATAGAGACACTGGTGACACGAGTGAACATATTATCGGCTCATAATAAACTGTTGTTATTATGTTACATTGGTAGCTGGAACAATTATAAGTCGCCTTTTTCTATATCATCCATATGTCATTATCTGACTTGGCGTATTGCCACATATCAAGACGGCTGTTGCTCTCGGATCTTATTATTTGGCTTTTTAGGGCCGATTAGGGACGTTTCCGTCGCCTTTGTTATCAGACGAGGTGGGGCCTTATGGAGGATCTCAGAGTTGCTAAGTCAACTGATTTTCTCTATGAGGTCGGGAATGTTTTTCTTCGATTGTAACTCCGCGTATGTGGTACTAGCTAGGTCGTGATCAAAATGGTATGAACTAAACAATATAGTGAATTAAAATAAGATGTATTGTTATTGTGCGAGGGCCAATATTGTAGATAATAAATCACTGTTTAAATAAATAAACTTTAATGCTATCGTGTGTGTGCCATGTCCTGCGTGAATGGCACACATAATTATTATCCGTAATTTGTATTGTTATTACTTCACTAAGTCTGCAACACTCGATAATATCAAGGAATATCCGGGCACATAGCGACTGTGCGTGCATGATCACATGGCTCGGAGTTACTTGTTTCGCGGACTTCTACATTTATTACATTTACCTGAGATTGTGTTTCATTTTTAAAGTACTATATAGTCCTTAACGTTGTTTTACTACACCACTGTACATACTCCAGTACCATAATTATGCATTTGTATATATCTTTAGGTTTCTACGCTTTCGAGAGTGTCTTTTTTGCTGTCATATATGATTTGTGGATCATACATAGTAGCTATTTTATCTCTGATTTTGGTGCGCGAAACAATATGATAGACCCCCTACGTTCACATATATTGTTCAAGTAGTAATCAATTATCTGTTATTTTATCGCAATATCCAGTGTTTTACTATGGCGATGCTTTTTAACATGATTTTAACTCTGTATGTGATATCATGTAAATTGCTGGTTATTTTACCAAATTAACCATATTGTATATACATGTACATATATTCTATCATTTTTATGACAAATAAGTCAGTAATGACTTTTCTTTATGTCAATATCTATCTATCTATCTATCTATCTATCTATCTATCTATCTATCTATCTATCTATCTATCTATCTATCTATCTATCTATCTATCTATCTATCTATCTATCTATCTATCTATCTATCTATCTATCTATCTATCTATCTATCTATCTATCTATCTATCTATCTATCTATCTATCTATCTATCTATCTATCTATCTATCTATCTATCTATCTATCTATCTATCTATCTATCTATCTATCTATCTATCTATCTATCTATCTATCTATCTATCTATCTATTTGACTGTCTGTCTGTCTGTCTGACTGTCTGTCTCTGTCTGTCTGTCTGTCTGTCTGTCTGTCTGTCTGTCTGTCTGTCTGTCTGTCTGTCTGTCTGTCTGTCTGTCTGTCTGTCTGTCTGTCTGTCTGTCTGTCTGTCTGTCTGTCTGTCTGTCTGTCTGTCTGTCTGTCTGTCTGTCTGTCTGTCTGTCTGTCTGTCTGTCTGTCTGTCTGTCTGTCTGTCTGTCTGTCTGTCTGTCTGTCTGACAGTCAGTCAGTCAGTCAGTCAGTCAGTCAGTCAGTCAGTCAGTCAGTCAGTCAGTCAGTCAGTCAGTCAGTCAGTCAGTCAGTCAGTCAGTCAGTCAGTCAGTCAGTCAGTCAGTCAGTCAGTCAGTCAGTCAGTCAGTCAGTCAGTCAGTCAGTCAGTCAGTCAGTCAGTCAGTCAGTCAGTCAGTCAGTCAGTCAGTCAGTCAGCCTGCCTGCCTGCCTGCCTGCCTGCCTGCCTGCCTGCCTGCCTGCCTGCCTGCCTGCCTGCCTGCCTGCCTGCCTGCCTGCCTGCCTGCCTGCCTGTCTGTCTGTCTGTCTGTCTGTCTGTCTGTCTGTCTGTCTGTCTGTCGGTCTGTCTGTCGGTTTGTCTGTCGGCCCGTCCGTCCGTCCGTTCGGACGGACGGACGGACGGACGGACGGAAGTGCGCAAATGAGTAAGTGCTCAAGTCCCTTGCGCAAGTGCTCAAAATATAGCCTACTTGAGCAAGTAGAAACATAAATGCTACGCAAGTGCGCAACTACTTTCGCAAGTGCGTACATGCGCAAGTGCACAAGTGTGCAAGTATTTGCTAAAGTGTGTACGTGCGCAACTACTTGTGCAAGTGCGCACGTGCGCAAGTACACAAATACGCAAGTGCGCAATTGCGCAAGTATTTTCTCAAGTGCGCAGGCATTTGCACACGTACTTGCGCAAGTGCGTAGGTGCGCAAGTAGTTGTGCTAGTGCGTTAATGCGCAAGTAGTTGGGCAAGTGCGCAAATGTTTGAGCACGTATTTGCGCAAGTGCGCAAGTACGCAAGTACATGCGCAAGTACGAGAGGGCGCAAGTGCGCAAGTACTTGCGCTAGTACTTGCACAAGTGCGTAAGTGTTAAAGTACCCACGAAAATACGGAAGTGCGCAAGTGAGTAACTACTTGCGCAAGTGTGCAATTACTTGCGCAAGTGAGTAAGTGCTCAAGTACTTGCGCAAGTGCTCAAAATATAGCCTACTTGAGCAAGTAGAAACATAAATGCTACGCAAGTGCGCAACTACTTTCGCAAGTGCGTACATGCGGAAGTACACAAGTGTGCAAGTACTTGCTAAAGTGTGTAAGTGTGCAACTACTTGTGCAAGTGCGCACGTGCGCAAGTGCGCAAATACGCACGTGTGCAATTGCGCAAGTATTTTCTCAAGTGCGCAGGCATTTGCACACGTACTTGCGCAAGTGCGTAAGTGCGCAAGTACTTGGGTGAGTGCGTTAATGCGCAAGTAGTTGGGCAAGTGCGCAAGTGTTTGAGCACGTATTTGCGCAAGTGCGCAAGTACATGCGCAAGTACTAGAGGGCGCAAGTGCGCAAGTACGCAAGTGCACAAGTACGCAAGGGCACAAGCCACCGGGGCCGAATACAGATTCGAAATATAAACGCTGGCCGGTTACTGGGATGTGGCTGCTCGTCAACGCCTAGCTATGAAAACACGATACCTTGACAATTATTGGTATAATGATGTTGGGCCAGCGTAGCATCTAATCGGTGTAGAAATCAAAACCAGTTCATCTACTATCTCAGTAAGTTTAACCCTTTAACCGCCAAATTATTCATTTTGAATTTTCACCCACTTGAAGTTGTGTCTCGCTGACGCGATCCACAACTTTAAGTGAGTAAAATTATTCAGATTTGACAAAATGGAGGTCAACTCTTTTCTAACCTTGCTGGTTGATGTCACATTTTATCTTTAACATATTTAAAATGTGGTACTTGATGTGCTAATAAAAATTGAAAACCAGAATATATGCGGCACCGGCGGTTAAAGGGTTAAGACACATTGACCCGATGTAATGTTAGGCCAGCGATTCGCACACCATAGAGAACACCCACCTTTTTAGATATTATTTTTGATAATAAATGACAACTAGGGGACATAGTTATTTTAAGTAGTGTATATGTTATTTTCACAGGTTATTGTCTGTAGACGTCAGATTCTGACGACTAAAGACGATCCCCGCAGTGAAAGAATTATTATATTTCTAATGGTCGTAAACCCATAGCATAGGTATTAGTGTAGGGTCATATGTAATTCCGTGGGAATCTCATGTTAATTCTTGTCACCTACGTTTTTCCTGTTCAGAATTTTATGCTGATTCCCAAACAATAGGCTGTCATTTTTTTAGGTCACCTGAAGGTCATTTTTCGACCCTTAGAGGTCATGACCCCTAGATCTCATTTATTTATTTTTCAAACACATGTCTTACAAGTCGTGGATGACATCAAAATGACCAAAATTGTTTAGGAAATACCATCAAATTTTTCTACCCACTAGAGGTCATTTTAAGGTCGACTTTTTCAAAGTTCTTAAATATACCTATTAGTCCATGGGCCAGAATCGGTCACCATGCACCCCCCCCCCCCCACTACTCACCCACACAACTTTTTTAAGCTTTGATATGTCCAAAACATGAAATGAGGTGTTACCAGTAGAAAATTGGGACGAACTTTATATTTTGACCGCTTTTATGGGGGTACCCGCAAACCTGTCTGGAATTAGGGGTAGAGTTACGTAAGCGTCTGTTGTTGATGTTCTGATTATAGTCTAATCGGAATGAACAGCAAAACAAACTAGTCAACATATTCATTTAAAACAACATAGTAAATGACAGTTCTTGGACATATTCATATCTGGCCTATGTTTTCTGAACCCAGATATGTGTACATGCATGCTTTAAAATGTGTGTTATTCATATTTATAAATGTCATAGTTATTTTGTAATGAAATGATATTGTAGCCTTTCATGAAAATAAGTCTATTTAGCCTGGGTTGAAATCTGAAACATGGAACTTTGCTCGGGATTTTGCGGTATACTTTTGTATTCACTTGTTTTTACATAATTTGCGTGGGCTGTATGCGAATCTGTCGTATGACGTTCTATATTTGGAGACCTTCACCTTCAAATTAGCAAAACACAAAATGGACACCAAAATGTTAAAAAAACCCATCTTTTCTATAGTTTGTCGCACATAAACGCACAATTTTTGGTTTCTGCAAGATTTTTAATTAATAATTTTTTTCTGGTGTCATTGAAAAGAAATGACCTTTATTTGACCTTTAGATCCAAGACATCCGCCGTTTTTTATGTATTTACTGCTACTATAAGTATACTGCTAAACATGTTGACGTAAAACAATATGACGTATTTGTGGTAACATAGTCGATTAGGACTAAACGTTACTGACGAATAAATTTGAAAGAAAAAATCCAAAACGGCCTCAAAACTTACCTTCATATAAACAAGAAACAAAATGGCTATCAAAATGTAATTGTTTTTATTTTTGGCTCGGAATTGCTCAATTCATTGATTTTGTGTGACTTGGGGGTCGAAACAAGGATTTCTGGTGTTTATTGTTCATCGTCTGACCTATAGTTTATTGTACAATTCAAGATGGACGTCATTTTGCATAATTACTATTAAAATAATGATGCCATTCTAAATACTAAGCACATCAAAACAAGTTAGGATATACTGTACATAAACACAGTTTCGAATACCTTGCAATCTAATCTACCGTACCGTAAAAAACGCTTTCATTTGTGTGTTGGCGGTAACCATTTTGAATTTGAAGGTCAAATAAAGGTCATTTTGATCGAAAAATATGAGACATAAATTTATCAACTCAAAATCATACAGAAACAAGAAATCGTGCAATAATTTGTATCTAAAATATAGAAAAGATGTGGTTTTGGCGGCCATTTTTTGTTTTGCTTATTCAAAGGTGAAGGACATCGAATAGATAATTGTAGCTATCCGATAGATTCGAATTCAGCACACACAAATTATGTAAAAACGAGCGGGAGAAAAAATATAGACTCAGCTGCAGAGCAACGCTCAATGTTTCATATTTTAACCCAGGATAGATGCACACATTTAAAAAAAAATCTGCAATGTTCTTCATATGGCCAATAATTATGTTTTATTAAGTCTTTCCATTGACCATGTTTAATCTATTTTGCCTGTTTTGTCTAAAGTTCTTGAAAACATGTACACACATCATTGTATGACTTTTTTCTGGTGAGTAATCTTTTATTCCCTCGACGGCGCTGGTGTAGGCTGTGGTAGCCTTAGATAACAGGCAATAGCGTGTTTGACATCAGGTCTCTCACGTGGGATGAATGGAGTTACCCAGAGGGAGTGATCCTTCCTATTGTTACTCTGGGGACTATCCGACCTGAGGATAGCGGAGCTGCGCGAAATGCCACAGAGTTTCAGCATTAAATTGCAAAGCGAAACTCAAGTCTCCGGCCGTCTGGGCATGTCTGGGGGTATATCTCCTAGACATGCCCAGAACCCCTTATCGGGCGAGCGAAGGAAATCGCTCTCAATAAACCACCATGCCCAATCACCCCCACCCTCACATCATCATTTGTACATCATTCATCTCATCAATTGACTACAACGTTTTTATCGTATTATAATGTCACTTAAAAGACCTTTT